>VWYN01018294.1:0-31592 GCA_013400075.1 Hippolais icterina | reverse complement strand
GTCAGGAAAGTGAAAATTTGGGGAAAAGGAGAAAAAACATGTTAGCAAAGTGAGATTTTGGAGAAAGGGTGGAAAAACCCATCAGGAAAGTGAAATTTTGGGGGAAAGGTGGAAAAAACCCATCAGGAAAGTGAAAGTTTGGGGAAAGAGTGGAAAAAACCCATCAGGAAAGTGAAATTTTGGGGGGAAAGTGGAAAAAACCCATCAGGAAAGTGAAATTTTGGGGGAAAAGTGGAAAAAACCCATCAGGAAAGTGAAATTTTGGAGGAAGGGTGAAAAAAAAACATCAGGAAAGTAAAATTTGGGGAAAGGGTGGAAAAAAGTGTCAGGAAAGTGAAAATTTGGGGGAAAGGAGGAAAAAAGTGTCAGGAAAGTGAAATTTTGGGGAAAAGGAAGGAAAAGCATGTCAGGAGAGTGAAATTTCTGCAGTGAAATTTTGGGGAAAGGGTGAAAAAAAGTGTCAGAAAAGTGAAATTTTGGGGGAATGGTGGAAATAAATATAAGACTTTGCTGCTGGGGGAGAGATATAAAACGATGCAAAGGAGAATTAAGATTATTGTGCTGAAGTTTCCCGACCCCTCATCTGCAGAGAGCGGTGGGAGGCAGACAAGGATTAGCAGATTTCTGGAATGAAACCCTGAAATTTTATGGTGTGCAAACACGCTATTTTCACACAAAACCTGGCATCCTTTCCCTTCTCTCAGGCAGCTCCGTGTGCAGGGTTTGGGACACGGCAGAGCAGTGACAGAGCTTTCGCTGTGCCAGTTTTGGCCAATTTACAAGGCCAGTTAATCCTGACATGAAAAAGGGCAGCATCCATCGCATCCTGTGCCCTGAGTCACACCAGCAGCTCTCTGCCTGCCTTTGGAGACCTCTCTCCTGGCTTGGTTTGGTTTTTTTTTTTATTCTACAGGGCTCCACAATAAATTATTCTGAAGGAAAAATAAATGTCTATCTGTATTACAACCTGTGTGTGATGGCGTGCATGTGCCCACCGAAACATTTTTTAGGGGTTTTCAAATGAAAACTCTAAAAAGCTCTTGCAGTTGGCTTTTAAAAATTGCCATTTAAAAGGGTTTTTTTTGCCATTAATTTTGCCAAATTAAATTTAAATAGCACTTCTATATCTGGTGATGAATACTCCTGGAAAACTGGGAGCTGCTCCTTCTCTGGTGTCCTGGAGGCTGTTCTTAAAGCACTGCAGTTTTCTTATGTTACTCTGAATTGATTTAGCATTTGCAACACCCCAAGGAGAAGAAAAGGCTGAATTTTGTCTGGTTTGGTCGTGGAGAAAAAGGTGACTGGTGGGTTTTGTGCTGGAATTGCAAGGCGGAAGTTGCAAGTACAAATCTGTCCCATTTAGTTCCCTAAATCCCTAAAAGGTTCTTAAATCCCAGCTGCAAGCAAGTTAATATATCTGTATGACACCCCTTGGGGAGTTAAAGGTGCTGTATCTGCACATAAAATTTTCCCTGAGGGATAACGTCAAAATTAAGGAATTAATATTTCCCAGGTAATTTTCCATGCTGTTGTCACTAGGCTTTTCAGCTGTCTGCACTCATTGAAGTGTCACTGGTTCTATTGACGATGAAAAGGACTCTTAGAAAATTTATTAGCACATGGTTTAGATGGGAAAGAGTCACGGTGATGGCTGGGAAAGTCACGATGGTGATGAATTTGATGGACGCACGTATGGGTGCTTTAAAAGACAACAGGAGCATTACACAAATGCTTCAGCCTCGCAGTACTCTGCGCATGATTAAAGATTTGATTTGAAGGTACTTTCGCGGTATTGTTTTGCGTTTGTCACAATTAACAGCGGCTAGTTGACCGTCTGGGTGATTTTAGAGAAAAATCATTTTAATTTTTTTGTCTGATATACGCAGAAAACCTGCGACGCAAAACATTTCACTATCACCGGCATTGGTGGTTCAGTGGTAGAATTCTCGCCTGCCACGCGGGAGGCCCGGGTTCGATTCCCGGCCAATGCAGTTGATCTTTTCCCGCCTTTTTTTTTTTTTAAAGTTCCTTCTTTCTCTTTCCTTTTCCGCTTCCGTCGCGGCCGCCGAATCTTCCTTCAGCTTCACCGGGCCTGTTCCGCCGCCGTGTCCCGCCGGGCTGCGGCTGCCCGGGGGTAGCGGGAGGATCCTCGGGGAGGCCGCGCCGGGGAGGACAAGATGGAGGTGTAAGGAAGGGCCGGAGGGGGGAGCCGAGGGCGGGTCTCAGAGCCACCCTGCCGTGCCCACAGCGCGTCTCTGTGGGGTTTCTGTGGGGTTTATCTCTGTGGGGTGTGTGGGTACATCTCTATGGGCGTGGGGTGTGTGTGGGCACGTCTGTATTGGCGGGGGAGGGGTACAGCCATGTCGGCTCGTGCGTGAGGGGTGTGAGGGTACAATAAATCCCTGAGGGGTGTGAGGGTACAATTAAATCCGTGAGGCGTGTGAGAGTACAATTAAATCCGTGAGGGCTTTATTGCTCCCAGCAGTGAGTTCAGGCGTTCTGGTCGATGTTTGAGGGGTTTATTTTCTTTAAAGCTCCTGCCGGACAAGCTTCTGGGGCTAAAAGCGGCGTGGATCCCACTCTCGTCCCTTCCTGTCCTCTCGTGCTCCCTCTGCCCTGAGAGAGGCAAAATGGGAATTTCTCATTATTCTCGTGAAATTTTCATTATTCTCCACATTGTGTAGAAGCTGGAAATGCTGGGGAAGAAAAAAACCTGAGGGGTTTGTGCAAGCTTTTGCAAACACGAGAGTCGGAATTTTGGCTATTTCAGGGCTGTTACACCAGGCCTGCTTGCCGTTTGTTTCGAGCACGAAACGATAGCATTTGACCTATTTTGAAGCTTAAAAATCTCACCAGTTCTGTGGAGCTGGATAAATTTCTAGTTTTCATTTAATTTTAATTTCTTTAATGGGTGGGGGCACTCATGGGATGTACCCCCCCAAAGTCACTGAGCTCTTGGAGCTGTGTAATCCAGGGATGCTTTATTATCATTAAATCATCTCTACTATGAACATGGAAATCAAAAATTGATAAAAATTACGAAACATCTGCTGAAGTACAGGTTTGTATGACAGTCTTAATATGTGTAGCAGCCTGCAGAGAAATGAGCTGTTCTGGCTGTTGTACACTGAGAAAGATGCTTTTGATACCATTAATTAAAAAAATCTGTGATGCTTCTTATACATCCATTGAGGGATTTTTAATCTTCTTTTGCCTCCTGCCTGATTTGGAAGGGAAGCATTGCAACTCTTACAAGTTCTTACTAGGGTTTTTACTTACCAGAATTATTCTGTATTTCTCACCAGAATTATCTGTTATTAGAGAGGAGAACTCTCAGAAAATTCTGTGGTTTAAATATACAACACATGTGAAGCAGCAGACTTAAAAATATGAATTGTCAGTGATATTTATAAAGGTGCGATGCCCTGTACTAAGATATTTTTTGATATATGCAGCCCTGCTCAAGAGTATTTTGGTTTAGACTAAAATTTGGGCAAATATTAGCTATTTGAAGTGTATATATATATATATATATAACATTCTAAAGTGTTCTATATTCTAGTTTGTATATATATATATATATATATATAAAAAACATTCTAAAAAGTGTTTATATTTTTGGTGTTAACCGTGAAAATTTTTACCTTTCTGCTAAGTCTTAATCACATCAAAATTAGGCAGAGTGTTGAGTGACTGCATAAAAATATACATTATTCAGAATTCCTTGATCCTGACTGTAGAATTGGTAGCTGTGAGTCAGGACTGAAGGAAATATTATTTCTATTGCAAATGTTGATCAGTTTATAATCTTGGTATTTCAGCACAACAGAGCTGTTGAAGATTTGAGACTGACTTGTTGGCAGAAGTGGGGAAAAAAAGTATTTTTCTGAATGGCAAAGTGGATAGGAGTGAAAAAGGAGAGCAGCTGTCTTAAATAATTTCACTCTCAACCTTTGATTCCGTGGCCTCATTTGCATGGCGATGTATTTATTTCATCCTCTCTCAGCCGAGGAATTCCATACGTAATTCTCCCTATAGAATGTCTTTGATCCGCGGGGATTTCTGTAGGGCCCGACTGAATGCAAACATTCTGAAGACTTGCATTTAACCTCCCAACAAAAGCTATATATGGTTTGTGAAACATGAATGAAAAACTAATGCGTGCCTGAGCTCACTTGCTGAAGTTTCACTCGGGTCAGCGAAATGGAAGTTGAAGTTCATCTCAGCGTATTTTAGAAGGTCCTTTTCATTTAAAAACAATGCTAGAACCTGTGGAAGTTTGTGGATGCATTTACCATTTGAAAGTGATGAACGTGACAGTTCTATTCAGGCGACTGGCGGTGCTTAACAACACATTGTACCTTTTTTGTTGTTTTTTTCTCTTTTTTTTTTTTCCTAAGCTGCTGTGCAGACCTGAGAAAGGCCTTTTTTTCCTTTTGTATGGAAACTTTCTGTTGTTGTGGCTACTGACTGCTCAGCAGAATGTGTTGTTCAGGGAATAGAGGATGTTCTGGGGCAGTTTTTCTCCCACTTTTTACTTTAAATATATTAATTTACAATATCCAGGAGGAATAAAGGCACGATGTGCTTGGCTTTGCAGTCACTCTGGATAAGGATTCTTGCTTAATGGGAAGTGGAAAATAGGAAACTCAGCCTTGCCCTTCTAATACGGAAACAGGCACATAAAGATGGGAAAAATAAATAAAGAGGAAATGCAATAAATTGGTGTTTTTTCACTCAGTACAACACATAAAAATTAAAGCCCTCTTTAAATACACACTAAACGTGTCCATGGTACTAAAATACTCAGGGTGCTCTTGACTGATAAAATAATGCTTGTAATCGGAATTGTTTTTCCCATCGGTCTTTATTGGAATAAAATCAAAAGCATTTTTCCTAAGGAAAAAGCAAAGCAATTTGATTTGAGTGTGTGAAATTGGGTGAGTGAGTCAAAATAGGGTGACTGAGTGAAAGGAGTGTGTTCTACAAGGCAAGTGCATTGTGATTTATGGGGCAAACTGTGCAAAATATACTCAATATTTATGCAATAATTTTACTGACAGCATAGAAAATATTTTCCAGAGATGGCGATTGTAGAATCACCAAAATAAGATGTCTTGGGGCTTTTTTTTTAAACTTTAAGTTCTTTTAGTGTCTGTGACTGGGCAAAGAGAAGCTTCAAAAAGTTGCATTTGGAACATAATTAATTTTTTTCATTTTTCCTTTTAGGAAAGATGCAAATGCTGCATTGCTGAGTAACTTTGAGGTAAGTTTGTCTTCATTCTGCTTTTAAAGCAGCAATTTCAAGCTGTCATCAGTCCCTTGTATAATCTTTGGAAGCTGGAACCTGGCAGTGGCAATCAGCAAAACCCGCAGGGGATTCACTCTTCTTTGCATTTGGTTAGTTTTCAAGAAAAAAAAGCTTTTTAAAGAAGATTTGGAAATTATTTTGTTAGTAATGAGTACTGTGGTATTGTTTGTTTGGTCTTGATATTATTCCAAAGTGGGTATTTTTCTCTCTTATTTTAAGAGGGGTGGAAAGAAATTTTTTGTCCTTGTTGGTTTAATTTAAGCCAGGTAATGGAAATATTTTGCTTTGCTGATTAATGAAATTTTTGGAACAGTTTTAATAACCCAAGTGGTGTTGTTTGTGTTCTTGTATTGCTGAAGCTGCTTTTTATTGCAGCTATTCTGAATAATCATTCTATTCTGAAATTAATCTTGAAGTGTTTTATCCTGAGCTCCCTCTGCCTGCAAACTGCAGAGCGTCTGGGGAGTGTTAATGAGGCAACTGGAAAGAACTTTTTTAAATTTCCTCTGTGCCTGGCTGTTAAAAAAAAGTGAAAAAACAGCAAATATGATTTTTAAAAGTACTGATTCCCCTCCAGATACCTTTCCCTTTGCTCCACTTCCCAGTTGCAGTTCCACTGGCAAAGCCAAAGTTCTGTAAATCAGGGTGATGTTTTGCACACCAAGTTCCATCCCTGCAGTTCTTCTGTGAGCTTCTTGTCTTTGGTGTTTGTTGTCAAAGCTCTCAGCCTGAGCCTGAGATTTCAGCATTGACAGGTGTTCCTTTTCCAGAGAAGTGTGAAGTAATTGAGGATTTGTAGCTGATTTTGTTCCTACTTCTTCCTGTCTAGAAATGTTTGGTTTCTTGTTTCTCGGGACTTGGCTGTTTATAATTCCCTGGCCTGGATCTTGAGTAAAAATTAAGGGTTGAACAGTGAGAAGTGCTCTGTTGCTTTGCTTTGGGTATTGACTCTGGATATACTGCAAAGCCTGAAGCAAAACCTCTGAAGAAGTTCCATTCATCTGTTTAAAACAGTCACAGCTTTAAAAAAATTTACATCCTTATTCATCACTCTGGGGCCAAAACATTTTTCATTTCAGTTGCTGGTCCATCCACTTTTTTTGTTGTTGTTTGGCTGACAGGAATTCCCTGTTCATTTATGATTTCCTGCTGTAATATTTTCAGGATAAAGTGCTCTCAGATGCTCTAAACCACTTCATTTTTTATCTTCAGGTGTACCAGTTACTCACTGACCTCAAGCAGCAGCGTAAAGAGAGTGGCAAAACCAAGCAGAGCTCTGGGCAGCAGAACCTGAACACAATCATGTATGAGGTGAGCAGCACTGGGAAAATCCATTTACCTGTTAGCTCAGGCTGCAATAATTCACATCCTTAGAGCTGTGAATTAATGATTTGGTATCAAATTATTATGGTATTAATTTGGTATCAAATGTTCTCTATTTCAAACCATAATAAAATGTTTTATCTGCCACTTTGCTGTGGTCAGGTTGTAGGGTAACTGTGCTGTCAGGGCAGAGATAGGCAGCTGCTGTTCTTAAAATCTAGAAAAAAATTTCAGAATTTCAAATCCCTTGCTTTTCAACTGTTCAGTTTTGTTAGGATTTATTTTTTAAATTCAAAGTGTTCCATCCTTTTAAGGCACAGGGCAGAGCTTGCTATGATCTGATGAATTAGTGATATCACCCAGTGTGATAATTAAGATGATGATTTCAAAGCTGAGACATGGATTACATGGTATTTTTTTATTAGCAGAATTAAAATAATAATTCCCAGCCCAAACAGATAATTTAAATTGGATTTTTGATCCAAAGAAAAGCCAAACCACACGTACAGATAACATCATTGGATACCAGGTCGGGAATAAACATTTCATCCCTTGCTGGGAAGGAATTCTAAAATCTTATAATACAATTACCAACATTTAAAATAAATTATCAACTTCCCAGAGCCTTGCAGTGAGAGCCATTGTGTGTGTGCTGGAGAACTGCACGAGCAGCACCATGACTGACAGGCAGCTGAAAGCACTTTGCCTTTGCTTGCATGAGTAATTCTGTTGAGCCCTGAAACGACTCATGTGGATAAGATCTGGCCTAGGCTTTGGTTTTGTTTTAGTTCTGGCTTTGTTTGAAAAAGGTACAGAGGTTGTCATTCCTAAGCCTTGCATTCAACAAAATAGGGGCTTACCAAAAGTGTGAATTAAATCTTCATGGAGACTGACAGTCTCTTCCTGCACCTCTGGGAAACAGCTGAGGAAGATCCTGTAAGTAAATTTTGTCAGGATGCACCTGAAACCTTGAATTGCTTTGTTATTCTATATGTTAAATACCTATACAATGCTTGCAGGTATAGCTGGTGTCAATTCTGGGTGTATTTTCTATGTTTGACTGGAAGAAAAAGCAGAATTAGATTTTACAGGCTTGTCTTTGGATTTCTTCACAAGCTCCCTGCAGACTTGGATCCCTTGGCACTGAAGTAACTCCATGAAAGGAGCTTTGTTTTTCTGTATGTTTGGCTTTTTCATTGATTTGAAATTGCCAAAAAGAAGATGAACCTGGGAGAAAAATTACTCCTGTGAAATTAATTATTTTACATGACAATATAATAATTTCATTTCAATCACTGGTGGTGAATAACAGCTTCATTTTATCTGAAAAGGTCAGACAGGGCTTAAAGAAAGGAATAATAAATTATAATTATTTCCAGTTTTTCATTTTGGGGTTTAATTCAAGCAACAATAAATATTTAGGAAGATTTAAAGTCACCACCAGTGAAAAGTCAGCTGTGAATTGGAATTTTTGTGGGTTTTTTCCTCAGGTCAGATTACTTTGTGTAACGTAATTTCATTCTCCACCTGCTCAGTGTTGTTATTTTAAGTAAAGCAAATAAATGGAATATCTGCTGTCAGTCAGCTGAGCTTGGTGGGTGTTACATGGAAAAAATTGATCAAAGTTTAATTGTCTCAATTTTTAATAACAAAATACCCTTGTAGATTTCATAACAAGCCACTTAATCTGCTTCTGTCAACTTTAAATTGCCAAAACTGCAGGTAAAGGATAAAACCAAAGATTGATTAGAGATCTTAAAGAGGGATTTCTGGGCTGGCAGGGAGAATATTCCTGGCACTGAGCACATGAAAATTTGGATTTAAAGATAAATTCAACTTTCCTATGTGCTTTTAAAAGACAAAAACCAAACAAGGAGCAAACCAAAGTAGCAAATGTCTGTCACAAACAACAAGAGGGTTTTTTTAGTAGGCAGGATTAAAACTCAGTCCTTTCCTGTATTCTTCAACTTGCAATTTTGGCTTTGAACAGCTCAGATAAAGTTGATTTTCAAACCTGAATTGATTTTCCAATTTTTCTCAGGGACTCAGGAGATTTCTCAGATTACTTGTTCCATGCACAAGTGGTAGAACAAGTATTAAGTGTGAAATAATTCATATTTTCTTTCTGTCCCTTGCAGACACTGAAGTACATTTCAAAAACACCCTGCAGGTACCAGAGTCCTGAGACTGTCAGGGAGTTCCTGATAGCAATGAAAGACCATAAATTAACCAAGTAAGTGGAGCTGTGCATCTGAACAGGAGTAAAACTCAATGGTAAAAAACTGATCCCTGTGGACAGTGTGATGATCTGTTTAACAGATTTTAAGTATTTTCTGCCATTATTTAAATGCTCAACCAAACATTTTTTCCTTCACTCATGGGTGAGTATTTCCACCTTCTCTTTATGTGCTGTTTGTCCAGGATCTCTGAGATCTACATTGCAGTTATTTAAATATTGGATCAACCTTCCCTCTTCCTCCAGCAGTTTCCAGTGAAGCTGAACATCCAGTGATTATTTTGGGAAGATTTCCTGTGCAGTTCCAAGACTCCAAGGGCTTTTTTCCTCTTTGGCAGTGCTGTGAGTGCCAGTTCTTGAGGCACATAATCCCCTTGGAGCTCTGCAGAGTGGCAGTGAAGCCTGATGTAAATAGAAATGGAATTAGCTCTGATCACTCCTCTGACTTCTAAAGCAGAAAAATCCCAATATTTAGCTGCTTCTAAATGACTCCTCCTTCTCTTTAGAGAAGCAGTTTAACTGGATAGACACTTAAATGTGTTTTTATTCCTTGCTGGGAGGACTCCCAAGGAGTTCATCCTTTGGGAAAAAGGCCTTTCATTCATTTGGCTGTGCCACAAAATGCACAGTGAGACCTCTGGAGTGCTGCAGGGCAAGTTTTCAGCCTGTCCAGAGCAGGGAAAGCAGATTGTCAGCTTTTTGTTAGACTTTCAGTGCCCCCTCTCTACAGCCAGGCACATCCTGGTTTTCAACTCTTTGGTTTTGTTAGGATTCTTTTAAATTCAAAGTGTTCCATCCTTTTAAGGCACAGGGCAGAGCTCGCTCTCATCTGATGAATTTATGATATCACCTAATGTGATAAATAAGATGATGATATCAAAGCTGAGGCACAGATTACATGGTGTTATTTATTAACAGAATTAAATTTATAATTCCCAGCCCAAACCAGATAATTTAAATTGGCACATCCAGCACAGCAGCAGCTCTGCACAAAGGGGTGGATGCTGCTCCTTGGGAATTCTGGCCTGGGATTGCATGGAGTGCTTTCTTTGCCAGTGTTTAACCCTCCTGTAGCTCATTTTAAACAGCAGGATACTCATTTATGTATCCTAATTATTTTCTGGAGGTATTGAAGCATGGAGAAAACAAAATACTCTGCAATAAAAATATTAGAGGTGGCACTGAGAGGGTCTTAAAATCGGCAGCAAACATTTCTTGAGAAGTAGTGAGCATCCTTCCCTTCTGGTGGTGTTA
The DNA here is from genome assembly GCA_013400075.1 of Hippolais icterina. NCBI lineage: Eukaryota > Metazoa > Chordata > Aves > Passeriformes > Sylviidae > Hippolais > Hippolais icterina. The sequence goes on along the minus strand of VWYN01018294.1, from coordinate 21,468 downwards.
TTTCTCTTTTTGAAGAGAAATAAGCTTTGTGGCTGTGCATTGCAGCAGTTTAGGAAGAACCAGCAGAAGGATGTAGCACAGCAAAAAGGCAGAGTAGGACTTTTTAGAGTAAAAGGAACAGAATGATGTTGGTGTAAAAATCAAAGGGTTTTTTTAATTTAAAGCTCATTTCTAAACTTTTTTTTCAGGTAGAATTTGACCAGGACATGAGGGTTAACTCTTAGTGTTATCACTTTAGGTACCTTGACTGCAACTGCTCCCCTGGATGGGATCTCCAAGAGTGAAATACTAAACAATTTAAGTTAAAACAGAGAAACTTCCAGCTGCAGATTCTCTGTCTCCCACAGTGCTGAGCACTACCCAAATATTCACCTTCCCACACCTGCTTGTTCAGTGAGCTGGAAAGGTTGGAATAGTTACGAGTTTTAAAAGAGCTTGATTGCAGTTTAATTTTTTATGGATGCTCTGAGGGGCCTTTGGGGTTAGGTGTTATCCTGTGTGTCGTTTTCATGAGGCAGTGAAGCAAGGGAATTATTCCCAGATCATTTCTTGTGCACAGTGGCAGCAGGAAGAGAGTGAAGAGCCAGCCAGTGGTGTAGGTGACAAATTTACTCTGTCAGAATTCAGATTTGTTCTGTGAGCACTCTGTACAACTTGCAGGTTTTTAATCTTTATCTTATATGGTAAAGAACTTCCCAACTCTGCCACGTGCTTTACAGAATAAAAACTAGAATTGTTTTGTGTCATCCTGGCATTTCTTTTTTCAGATTTTTTTTCCATGCAGCCACTTGAAGGCAGAAGTGTCAGGGCCCATGGGGCAGCCCCTTCACCCCAAACCACAGAGAGCATAGGGGATACAAGGGGTGCAGTTACTTTTGAAGACTTTTTATGTTAAACCACTTGAAACAGCCACACCTCCAAGGCAGTTTAGAGCTCCCCTTTGGTTCCTCACCAAGGTCATTTCAACACTGCTGCTCTTGTTAAATAAGAAGGCTTTGATGGTTTCCATCCTGTGGATGGAGGTGGTGTTCAGGGATTTCATTCCAGCTGTCTGCCACAGAGCTTCCTTTCTGTGCAGAGGAAAGACCTGCAGTGTTTGCTCTTTCAGGACCTTGCTTGTGTGATCCCTGTCATGACCTCTCCCACCAAGAGTAATGAGCTCCAGACTCTCTTTGCTGCTTCCTTTCTGGGTAAGGCACCCCAAAATGTGCTCTCTGAGCTGCTCAGGCACTGACTGTGCTGCTACCAGCTCTCTGCAGTGGCTGATTAGATTTATTTGTGTTAATTGGGGTCTGTCCTCAGGCAATTCAATCTGGTTAAAGGGTCTGCAACACCCCATCACCACAGCCTGCTTCCCTGCCCTTTAAATTCCTGTCATGACTCCACCTCTGGTCAGAGGGGGAACAATTAAACAGCGTGTTCATGCTCTTAATTAGGCTCAGTTTATTTCCTAAGATGAGGACTTTGACGATGAGGATTTGCAGCCCTGCCCTGGGATGTGCCATTCCCTGCTCAGGCTGTGATTGCTGCCCTCAGCACTAGGCTGTGCTCGTGGATGGGAGAATCCCCAGCTGGGAAGAGACAGCAGCCAGGGAAACACCAGGAGCTGAGGCACAGCAGAGCTTTGAATCAAGGGAATTGTTATTTTTCCTTCCACAGCCCTGCAGGATGTCAGGCTGCACGTGATGTCTCTGCTCCGGTGAGAGAACTGAGAACATAATTCTGGCAAATTCTGCAGTTCCTGGAAAATCACCTCAAATCCTTCTGGTATCACTGATTTTTGCCACTCCAAATATCAGGTTAACAGACCAGCATCCATTTCGTGATGGATTTGTTTCTTTAGTGTTGCAGACACAAAAAAAAAACTTCCTAAAAGGCATTTTTTAAAAATAAACACTCTGTGTGAACAAATATTCCAGAATCATTTCAGAAAGCTGCCTTGCTAAATGGAACAAATTCAAAGCCAGATATTTCACTGATATAGGTAAGATGTGATAAAACAGTTTTTCCCATCATTTTTAATCATCACTTTGGTAAAATTCAAACTGTAGAACCGAGATTTTTTTGGAACTAAAAAAACCCCACATAATGAGTTTTATTATTACCTTGTTGAGGCCTCAAGCTTTGGCTGAAGCTCCAGTTCAGTGAGCCATGTTGTACTTGGAAATAGAATTTGCCACTAGCAGCTAATTTTCCAGTTTTAGTGCTGGAATGGCTTCATATTTGTAAGGTCTAGTGAATTACGTTGCATGAAAAGAACATTTATTAAGCTGGAGCTCTGTAATTATGGTTCAATGAGAACTGGCTCTACTTGTGCTTCTTCCTGTTACTGATAGCCTATCTTGGATCTCATTTTGGGATAACCAAATTTCCAGTCACTGCCTATTATTATAATTTTAAAAAACCTGGTCAGGAACATTGCCCTTTTTGTCTTTAAATCAACACAGTCGAGGAAGTGTTGAGCTGAAAATCTTCAGTGCTTGTAGAAAGTATTTTCCCTCCTGGCTGCCAAAAGCTACAACAGATACAAACCTCTGCAATATTAAAGGCTGAAGGATTTGCTTTGTGATTTTTGTCTCCTCCAGAGCTTTCAAAATGAGTATTTAACAGCAAGTCAGCATCGTGCTGATTGAACAGCAGCATCATTTAAGAGATTTTAAAAAGATTATTTTCAGCTTTTCCAGTGGGAATCCCTGTGGAGAATCACAGCACCCACTGGGGCTGTGATTTCCCATTTGGGGAATCCTGTGCTCAGGGTTCAGGCATTAAAAGTTGCCGTGGTTGATTCAGGACCATGGGATTTATATTTCCAGCAGGAATAAAAACCCCTGGTTGTGTGTCCAGCTGTTACTTCATGGTTTTCCTAGCAACTCTCAAACATCCATTCCTGAGGATAAATTTCTTATAAATTTCTTAAATTTGCTTCTGCTCAGGTACAGATGTTTGAAGGGTTTTTTTAAGCTCTCTGTGCTGGATCATGGCACTGTTCTTTACCCAGACCTCTTGCTGGAAAAACACTCTGGGAGTTCAGCAGATTAATGGAAGGGCAATACCAACACACACAGGAGATTTTGGTTAAAATATAAACTGCAGAAGTTTGCTTAGTGCTGACAGAAAATGGTGCATTTTGTCTGAATTTCCACGAGAGCATGGAAGTATTTGTGTTATTTTTTAGAATGGATATATCAATGTGGGAATGTGCTGTGTGTTCTGTCTGTGATCTTGAACATGACCCAGAGGTGGTTTTTGTCTTGTAGACATGGGTTTCTTTAGGATTTTTTGGATGGAACTCAACATCTTCACCTCCTCCAGCACTCTCTCCTTATCCAGACCTCAGACCCATTTTCCTCCCTGTAACTGCACAGGTTTTTGTCCCTTGCAGCCTGAGCTTTGTGTGTTTGTCCCCAAAGCCACTCCAGAGCATTTTTCCATCCTGGAAAAGCTGCTGCTGGCTCCAGCTGAGTCCCAGGGCTGCAGGATGTGGGCTGAGGCTCAGCCCCACAGCAGGAATTGCCATTTGGGGATTTCTCAGCAGGCAGGTCCTGTACAAGTCTGCAGCACGGCCCATTAACTCTGATTAGTAGAATCTTGCTTTTATGTGAGAAAATTGCTTTCAACTGTCACTCATCTTTTGTATGGATTCTCCTCTTGAATGAGCAGCTCTCGTGTTCCAAACTGTTGCTAAAATCCAGGCAGAGCAGGGAAAATGCAGATGCTGAAAAATTTGGGGGCAATGAAGCTGAAAATGTTCTTCACCTTCTGTTTGGATGAATGGTACAATTCCCCTTTTTATTTAACAAGCATCAGCGTGCCATGCGTGCTGCAGAGAGTGTAAAGGTGAATTCATAGGAGCTGGGAAAAGTCAATTTTACTGTTTAGATTTAATGGAGCATTAATTAAATTCAGGCTTAGGTGTGTGCCCAAGCCAAACACTGCAGTCAGGGCTGATCCTAATGCATGGTTGTCTTGCTTAAAGTTAATCTCTGATGAAATTGTGGTTATTCAGGTTTTAATTCGTGCATGTGCTGTCAGGAAATTCCAGGTAAACAGAGAGCCTGATCCTAGCAGTCAGGTTTTGAGGTCACACACAGAGAGCCTGATCCTAGCAGTGAAATTTTGGGATCAGACACAGAGAGCCTGATCCTAGCAGTGAAATTTTGGGATCAGACACAGAGAGCCTGATCCTAGCAGTGAAATTTTGGGATCAGAAAGAGAAAACCTGATCCTAGCAGTGAAATTTTGGGATCAGAAAGAGAAAACCTGATCCTAGCAGTGAAATTTTGGGATCAGACAAAGAAAACCTGATTCTAGCAGTGAAAGTTTGGGATCAGAAAGAGAAAACCTGATCCTAGCAGTGAAATTTTGGGATCAGTGTTAAAAAGGACTGAGATTCAACTCAGACCTCTGCCTTCTGCTGCTGCTGCTGAGGGCTGAGAGTTCAGTTTCCTGTTAAATGAAATTTAAAGACATTTTGGGAGTGTTTGTTTCATTGCTTACCTCATAATTACACATTACCATGTCTAAAGATCGTTATGTTGGGCTGTTAATTAGTGCTCACCCTGCACAAGCTGCTCTAGATGAAATATGGCATTTATGCAGCTTTTGGGGGGGTTTTTTGCACCCTGCTGCTCGTTCCTTTGTGTTGTTCTGCATCATTTTCCAGTAGGGAGCTTTGCTGATCAAAACCAGCCATGAAATCCTTCAGATTGCACATCTGAGTGTGTTAATCACTTGTAAATTCTGTCTTATTGTTCTGTACATTTTTAAAAACTGCAAATACCCTGAAATGATGCTTTTAGGATCTATTTGGCCTGCCTGTAAAATTTCTGTCTATCCTTAATGAATTAGAATGGTGTTCATGGCTTATAAACAATAACTCATGGAGAGGTGACCTTTTTTTGTCGTGCCCTCTATTTCTTCAGGAAACATGAGCAGTTGCACTAATTGATTGTTTTAGTCACGATGTATAATTGGTGTTAATTTATTTCTGCTTGCTGCTGTGCCAGTAATCTTCCTGTGAAAAACACAGCTCTACCTGCTTGAAAATAGCTCTGGGTAAATCAGGTTTGCATTCTTCAGCTCAGGCATGAAATGGCTTTTGCTATTTGATCCTCTTTATTTGGCTCTGGAGTTTTGCTGGCAAGGAATTTCAAGGATATTGCTTTGAAAAGAAGAAGGTGAGGAAGTTTATTTAATAAAAGTCAGATAATGTGCTTTGTGTGGAGGAGTGGTGGAGCTGGAGGATTGGGATGTGTGTTAACTGTAAAAGAAGAAAGAGTTGTTTGAGCAGGCTCTGATCTCACAAGTGGCATGTGAGAGAAACTTGGGTAAAATATGAATTCATCACAGTCTGGCCCTGTAAGCAGGGCTGGGAGAGAAGGAGGAGGGAGGATTTTACAAGGAGGATCCTCAGAGGAGCTGCTGGAGAGCTCTGGAATCTGAGGCACCAACACTGGCTTGGCCAGGGAGCAAAGCAGAGAGCACTGAAAGCAGCAGCTCTGTGCCTCCATCAGGCACCAAAGCAGGGAATTTCCCAGCTCTGGAGGAAAGATCTTTCAAAAATCCAGCTGAATTGGCCAGATTTTTATAGAGTAAAGATATTATTTAATATTCTTTCAGCTCTGCATGGCACTGCTGCCTTTAGCTTCACTTCTACACACGAGTGAGTTTTGTCTCTCATTGATTCCTTAAATCCCCTGCTTTCCATGTAAAGGATTTGAGTGCACATCTCCTGTCATTATTGGGGTTTTATCCCTGCTTTTTATGACAGTGGAAGATGGCAGCAGTTGCAAACACCTCATCTTTCTGCCAGTAAAGTGCTCTGAGTTCAGAGCAAAATCCAGGCACGCCTCATGTTGGAAACACCAAATAGATTGGAGTGATTCACATGGGAAAACAAGGGAGGTATATTCCCTCTTCCCATCACCACTGGAAACATATTTTGGCTCTCCAAAAGCAAAACAAATTAATAATAAATAAATAAATAAATAGGAAGATTTCCTGGAGCTTTCTGTTAGGAATCATTAATCTCTCACAAATGCTCTATTGAAAATGTACAAGCTTTTCTTCTGAAGCTGAAAGTGGTGATTAAAATGGACATTTTAGCTGGATCATCCAGCAGCCAGTGGCACAGGCCATTTGAAATGAAATTATATCTCTGAGGTATCTCCAGACACACAGAAATTGTTGGTTGTAAAACTGAAGTGATCTGTATTCTCCTAAAAGCTCTGAGGTTTCCTTTCTAAAAAACCCTCAGGGGAAAACCCTCCAGAATCAGTTGAAATATGCTTTAAACCCTCCAGAAACAGTTGAAATATGCTTTAAACCCTCCAGAAACAGTTGAAATATGCTTTAAACCCTCCAGAATCAGGTTAAATATGCTTTAAACCCTCCAGAAACAGTTGAAATGTGCTTTAAACCCTCCAGAATCAGTTGAAATATGCTTTAAACCCTTCGGAAAGAGTTGAAATATGCTTTAAACCCTCCAGAAATAGTTGAAATATGCTTTGAACCCTCCAGAATCAGGTTAAATATGCTTTAAATCCTCCAGAAACAGTTGAAATATGCTTTAAACCCTCCAGAATCAGGTTAAATATGCTTTAAACCTTCCAGAATCAGGTTAAATATGCTTTAAAGATGCCCTATAAATAGTAATAAATGCCAAGATTTAGGGGGTTTTTCCAAATTGTAGCTCTCTACAGTTTGGAAATTGGAACTTTGTATTTGCAATGAGCTAAAAGGATAAACAAGTTGCTGCCATTTGATGGGATTGTAACTCCTTAGGTATGAAAATTGTTCCTGTGGTTGTGTGTTCATAGCAGAAGTTTTTGATCTCTGGTGAGTTATTCAATATTTCTGCACGGCTTTAACAAAGCAGCAGTTAATTAATGCTTGCACAGTAATGATCAGAGGGTCTCTGCTTGCCACCTTGGGCTAGAGGTGCCAACAGCAGCGTGGCTGAACACAGGAAAGTCCTCAAATTATTAAAATATCCAAATTATGGCCCTTCAGCCACACTGCAAACCCAGCCAGGACTATTCCTGGCAGTGATGTTTCATCCCTAAGTTATCAGGAATGTGTTTGCATCACTGCAGGCATTGAGGGGATCCTCAAACCACCCAGTAATGTGAATTTTCTTCCACTGTGCTTTTACCAGGGCAGAAAAGCTGCAGCTGCTGAACCACAGGCCTGTGACTGCAGTGGAAATCCAGCTGGTGAGTAACAATGCCTGGGCCTGTTCAAAGCTTAACTGGAAGCAGCTTTAACCTTGGAGATCAATTCAATAATTACTTTCTCATGGGCCAGTGATTGAATGTATCCCTTTATGCACATTTTACATCCAGGGGTTCAAACCCACTCAGCTTCCTGTCAGAGCTCTCCTCAAAGCCCTCTCAGACAGATTCTCCACCTCTGTTTGCTTCAGTGACACACATTTAACATACCCAATGCAGTCATTAAAGGTGATTTATGAAGATATTACAAATAAGAATGTATTTAATCTTTTTGCTGTGCAGCTCTGTGATGGAATATTTTATTTTTTTGGACGTCTTCCCTGATTGTTTTAATGGCAGGGTTACACTAAAATCAAAAATTCTAAGAGGAAATGAGGATGAGAAATGGATATAAGCTTTTCTGATGGAAAGGAGCCATTGTCAGTCTAAGAATAATTCAGCTGTAGAGAGGGATTGCCACTCAATAGAAATAGATTCTATTCTCTCAAGCATCTCCTCAGGAACACAAACCCCCGTGGTAATAAAGAGATTGTTATAATCAGGATATTATTTCAATAAAGATCTCTTGCATTGAGAACATCTGTTTGCAATTTTCCCCTGGAACCCAGCTGAGAGGAACAGGATCATATTTTGCTGCACAGAAAGGGAAGGATTAAAGAGGGACCAGTAGGACTATTTTTCTTCTGTCACCAAGGAGCAGAGATCAGAATGCTGAAGGCATCTCAGCAGAATGATTCCAGCTGAGGAATTAATGCTGTGCTCAGGAGATCAGTGTCCATCAGCAGCCCAAGCAGAGCTTTAAGGCTTTAAGTTAGTCAGAAACCACAATTTGGAGCCTGTCTCACACCTTTGTTAGCTTCATATGCTTAGACAGATTTATTTTATTGCCATCTGTAGGCTTTTCTTCCCTTCTTTAAAAGCAATCATCTTTTTGGGCTCTCATGGCTTTGTCTGTCTCTCCCCTCCTGTCCTACCTGCTTCATTGTTATCCTACCCACCCATAAAATATTGAAAACAGTTTGCTCCTGTGTCATGTTGGAAGAAAATAAGAATTTGGGACCTTTCTATTAGAGGTCAGCTTTCTGTGGATTGCCATATTTTAGATATTCCAAATTTTGGAGTGTCAAAGTTAAATAAACTCGCTGAAGCTTAGAGAACACAGACACAAGATTTGAGTTCAGTGGCAGTTCATTATTGATCCAAACCCTTCTCTAATGATCTAAAACAGCATGTGAAAAGTTGAATATCTGCACATTTGGGGGTTAGCCTAAATTTGTATCTTCATGGAATTATTGGGGATGCAGTGATTCCTGTTCCATTGTGATTCCCCTGTAATTCCCAGGGCACATTTCCCCAAAATCAGCATGGCAGTGGTGTGAGTGTCCTGGATTTTTAACCCTGTGTCAGCTGAACCCTCCCCAGAACTACAGCACATTTCACAGTGCTTCAATCAGAGCCTTTGGAGCTCAGGGACCTCTGGGGAGCTGCAGGTTGGTATTCCTGAAATCCAGAGCTGGGAGAAGCAAGGGGATGGTTTTGCTGGTCAGTTCCTGGCTTGGATGCTGTATTTGATGAAGACAGAGGTTGCAGCAGTCACTGAACACTCAAAATCTGCCTTTTCTGGCCATAAAATCACCCAGAGGTCACCCATACACAGATTCCCTGCAGAATCCCTGCAGTGATGGATGAGACACAACTGCTGAGAAGTGAATTTGGGCTCTAAAATGCTCTTGATTCTGAACTTGCCTCTGAATCAGAAATAAATGCTGGGGAGAACTTCTGAGCAGTTCCTGGAATGGAGGCACATCAATCTTATTTTTCAGAAAGCTTGAAACAAAATGCCAGCCAAGTCCAAGCTGGCTCTTGCTTGCTCAGTTTTGATGTCTCAAACTTTTCATTCAGTGCAGCCTGACCATGGAATGGAGTCTGATTTACCTGGCAGGCTCATGGGAGAAGATATTTTTAATTATAATTATTGCTTTTTCATTTTTTATTCTCCCCCTACAATATTCCTTATTTTTAGCTGTATGCTAACAATAAATCCATTTTGATAACATTATTTAGCAGCTAAAAAGCCAATTTCTGTTGTGATCTTTGGATCTTTTGTAAACTTTAAAGCATCAATTGCTGCCATTGTCCATCTTTGCCTTTTCCAGCCTCTGTGCCAGGATTTATTTTCCAACAACAAAAGCAACAAAAGGAGCATGAAATTCAAATTCTTACCCCACAGAGTAAAACACTGTACACATTGCAGCTATCTTGACCTCCTGTTTTAATCTTTGACATATATTGGGTCTGGCTCAATGATTCCCAGAAGGAGGAAATAAAAAGGGATGTTCAGCTCACCATGAGAGTGTTCAGCTTTATTTAATGCTGGAGATTAGGCATCATCTTGTTCCTTAAAAGGAACAAATTGCTCCACGTTTTTCTCTCTGGGTGGAAAAGCAGATTTTGATTTTGTGCTTTTTAAAAATGTATTTCTACCGTGGAGAATTTTGTACTTATGTGCATAACCAGGCTGGCACATTGTCTTTCATACTGGAAAAGAATAATGAAAAGTATTTTGGAAAACAAGATCTTAAGAGGGTTTGAACATTTTATTTCCTCAGCAATGTATTTTGCCTTGCCCTTGGTTAATTACCTCTCAGAGACATTAATTCAATCATTCAGTCTTTTACTTTATTTCTTTTTTTTAATGTGCTTTTTTTCCTATTAATGTGGTGGTGCTGAGCAATTTCAAATCACTGCTCAGAGGAGGAAATAACAGTGATTTTCACATCAAACATCTCCCTCCTCCACTGGAGTTAAATGATGTGCTTGATTGCTTTGGAAATGATCAGAGCCCCTATTTCCTTTATTACTGTACTTTACTGATTATTTTAAAATCTTGCTCTTAGCTTATTATTCCAATAAGCAATAGCTTTTAACCCACAGGTTGTCCTGTGATGCTGAGGTTTGTTCACCAAATTTCTCAGTTCTTTCAGGACTCTGTGGGATTCTTCAGTGTGGCTTTATTTATTCTTCATTCTTGATTTATTGTTATGTCTCAGGAGACTAAACCAAACAAACATTAGCATTGAAAGCAGCACAGGGAGGAGGATGAAGTCTCTTAAATTCTGCTTTTATTTGGGTAAGCACAAAGGATAGGTATGGTTTGAATTAAGGATGTTTGTCCTTGTTTCACCAAGTAAAAAAAAAAAGGAATTTAGACAGTCCTGAGTGATTTTGTGCTTCCATTTGTCCAGAGCACTATGAACATAGATTTGCACCTTAGTTTTTGAATAAACACTTTAATCCCTGGGATTATCTTCATGGGCTGGCTGTGAATTTCTGAGAATTAAATTTGAGCTGCAGGGGGAATGGGCTGCTTTTCGTTTGAGCTGGGAGAATTTTCTGCCAATTAATTCATAAAGTTTTCCTGATTGCCTCTTTGATCAGATGCAGAGCATTGTGGAAACTAAATGGGAGCATTGCTGCCTTTATGAATACATTGCAATGGAAACTGAGTAACAAACTGCTCTAATTTGAGTGAAATAGAAATTATTAGTGAGGCCTGAGCTGAGTGAATGACCACATTTCACAGGTAACACACACTGGGTGTGTTTAGGAATGACATTGATGTGCTGCAGCAATTTTTCCTAAACCCCTGGAGTTATTTTGGGGCAGCACAGCCTTGAATGCTGAAAAGCAGCAGTGAGAATTTTTTATGACATCGAGGGGCTTTTTATTCATTATTTATTATTTTTATTTATTTTTATTTATTATTTCTATCACACTGCCCACTTCTGCTCCTCACCCAAATCTCCAAATACTGAGGGCCAGCACCCCTTTGGTCAGAAATACCCCAAACTTTTCACATGGCATCATCTGAGAGGGGAAACTGTTCCCATTTGGGCTGGGTGGCACTGCCAACATCAACATCTGAGCTCATCCCCTCCCTTCAAACATTTGCATTTTTGTTTTTCTTACTATAAACTTTGCATTCCTGGCTGCTTATGGGCTCAGTCTGGCTCTTGAGCAGTTTCAGGCAGTGCAGGGCTTTTTGCTGGAGATTTTCTCCAAGGTTGGTAAAATTGCTGGTGAAAAAGGAGGTACCTGAATCCAACTGGGTTTTTTTGCCTCTTAGGCTGCTTCTTGCACCTCATTTCTCTTCTCAGCACCAGATTTCTTAGCATCAAAGGTATTTTGTCTTGCAGCTGTAAATCAGAAGGCTGTGAGAACATCTGCTGAATGCAGGATGAGCCTCTGAGTGACCTCCTGTTCCCCTGAGATCTGTTTGCTTTTAGGACAGTTTCATTTGCCTCTCTATCTGCCTGCTGTCTGTGCTTAATTTCTGATTTTTTCCTTTTGGCTTGTTGCTTTGCTGCTTCCTCACTGCTTATGTTCTCATAAATCAGGCTCAGGCTGTTTTTTCACTTCCTGAAAGAGTGGAAAAAATTGATTTTTACAGTTGGTGCTTTTGATCCTTTGAAATCTCAAATAATACCACAACAAAATAAGGCTGAAGCATCAACCTGACTAAGAGGCTGTCTGTCCATCCTGCTAAATGTTGATTTGTGTCTGTTGGTGGTTCCTGGGAGCTGCTGGAGAGGCAAATTTGCTGCAGCAGTTGAAGGAATTCCCGCTTCCCTCTGGATCTGTGAGCAGAAGGGAATTTGGGAGCTCATTCCCCTCCCTAATGCCAGGTCTGGCATCTCTAAAAATGACTTTCACAACATTTTGATGAGACATCACAAGCACCAGAACTTATTTTCTTTCATTTCTGGGGTTTTTGGGGCTGTCAGAGCAACCCCCAGAGCTGCTGTGTGTGTCCCTGCAGTTTGTCAGCCTTGTGCTGTGCCAGTAGAAATGACATCAGTGGGGTTGTTCATACTGGGAGTTGGGGCATTACTCATTTGGAGTCATTGGGGAGCAAGGAAAGAAAACAGGGATTAGAATTCACATGTTCTGCCTTAAAATTAGGGGTTGGTAATAGCTGGTGCTGATCAGAAATCCCTGGTTTTTATTTGAGCAAGCACCTAAAGGAGAAAGTGAAGGGAAAAAGAGGGAGAGGAGATACAGATATAAATAAAATTAATATGGGAAGAGGGATGGGCTTTATGCAATGCAATAAATCAAACCTGAACGAGGCTAAATGCCCTTTTTCTGAGGGATGGGATAACAAATCTGAGAGACATTGGTTCAGTCACCCTACCTGGAGTCATCTCTTAATCCAAAACACCTGGGCTGGTTCTTTGCACAGCTCCTGCTCCTACAACACCTACCCCACCTTGAAAATTCAGTGTAACAGCCATGAATAACCCCATAATCCAGTCTGAAAGCCAGACTGATAATCCTCTGTGAAATTTAATAGCAAAGGTCATCTGGAGAGGAGTGATTTGTCAGCAGCACTGGCACAAGGAGTGGGTGGAGCAGGTTTGATCATGGGATCACAATCCCAGAATAGTTTGGGCTGGGAGAGACCTGAAAGAACATTTAGTTCCAGGCACATCTCCCACTTCCCAGTGCAGTGCTGATGCTCCAAGGTGTGCTGAGCTGATTCCCTGGGGGAGCTGCCTGGCAGGAATCAGGGAAGGAGGATTTGGAGGTGTTTGAGCTCAGGGTGTGCAGTGCAGCAGCTGTTGGAAGCAGAGCCTGGGCTGCTGTTCAAGCCCGTGTCCTACAGTAGTTGCTGAGCTAAGAGTGCTTGGAAAGCCACTCCACAGGGATTTTCATCCTTTGATGGGGGTAGTCCCCAGAAAGTCGTTTACAAATGGAAATTCACTGTCTGCCTTTTGCTGAGGAGTGGATCCTCTCTGCCTGTGCAGACCTGTGGATGATCCTGATGAAAGATGATCAGATTGTGCAAAGAGGGCTCGGAGGACTCTGAAGACAAACAGAAATGAATTGAAGGTCCCACTCTGCTTTTCAGAAGGCATCTGAAGAGCTGGCAGTTTACAGCTAGAGCTGATTAAACCTGCTCTGACTTGGAACCATCATTCATATAAATCACTCCTCTTCAAAGGCCTTTTTCAAGGACTTGGTGTAAAAAAAGAAAACTCCAACCCCACAATCCTAATTGGTTTCATTTGTGTTTGAAGAGTTCTTCTGACTTGCTTTTCCAGTCCTCTGACAAGCTTTTTTTTTCCTTTTAACAGCTGCCTATAAATTAGGGCAGTTGTTTTTACTGGTAGCAAGGATATAAAAGCTGCCACAGCTCCACAGTGGGAGCGGGTCCCTAATTAATCTCATGGAATCACGGAGTTGATTCATGACAGTGTTTTTGATGTTGCTCAGGGCTTTTAAATGTCTTTATATCCAGGAGTCTCCCAATCCAAGCAAATTCCAGTGGAGTACAGCTGCTGTAGGGTGAGGGGGTTTCTTTTATGGGCTGATTTTGTGATGGGTGATGGGTGAGGGAATCCAGGGAATCCCTCTCAGGATATCCCATGGAAACAGAAACTTGGGGAAAACATCAGGAATGTGGGGCTGCATCTGAGCTAAAGGAAAAGCCTGGCTCAGGACATGGATGTGGAGGTTGAGAGAGGCTTTAGGATAAACCAGGCTGTTCCCAGGGTGGTGTTTTCCTTGCTGGAAGGAAAGCAGGACCTCATTACACAGTGCCAATTGTTGTGGTGAACAATGGAGTTCTTTCTTTTTTCTTTTTTTTTTCCCAAATATTCCAAGAGTTCTGCTTTGTCAAATGCTTTTGTGATGAGCTCAGGCTGTGTCTTGACAAAGTCTTCCCCGCTGAGCTGAGTTCTTCTCTCTGAGGGAGGAAGTGTGGATTTAATGATGCCAATGGGTTTTGGGGTTTTTTTTTGACCTGCAGATGGTGGAAGAAAGCGAGGAGAGGCTGACAGAGGAGGAGATCGAGTCCCTGCTCCAGACAGTCACCAGCATCCTGCCAGGGGATCCAGAGGAGCAGCACAGAGACTCAGCAATGGCAACAGAAGACAGAGGTGACCAGGCATAGGAGGCAGCACTTCCAGAAGAGAACCAGCTGCTCTTAGTCTGGGTTTGATACCAGTTCAATCCTGTAGTGGACATAATGTAAAATATATTCAAATTTTTATGATTTGGAGGTGATGAGGGAACCAATTGTTCCCAAGCAAGCAGGGAAGAGGACACTATTGTTTGGGGGTTTTGTCATAAACAGGGGGGGCAATGCCAGAGTGTGCAGTGGAGCAGCCTGAGGAGTGCTGGGGCTCAGCATCTTTGGGGGTTTTTCCATTCCCCACAGAATGAGAATTCCTTTCAGAAGCTTTGGAGTTGCCCAAATGGCTTCCAGAGCAGTGCAAAACCAATTTTTGGGGCTGATTACAGGGGTCTGGCCAGGCACTCCCAAATCCTGGCATCATGGAATGGAGAGGATCTGTGGGAAGGCAACTCAAGGATGTCTGATAGTCCCTTCTAAATAAAAGAGATCCAGATTCAGCAAATTGCACTGAAACCAGGGAGCTGAGGGGCTTGGAGCTGTGAAATCAAAGCTGGGGGTGCCCAAACAGCAGAATATTGAGATGTCTCTTTGCCCTCTGAACATTTCTTCCAATATTTACACACAGATGAGGCACTCCTGTGATGGAGGAATAAATGAGGCAACACTGAGCTCTTGATCTGGTTTGGTAAAATGAGAGTCAGGCGTGGATGATGCAGAATTTCCTGAGCTTTTTTTTTTTGTCTGATGAAGGATTTCAGGATCAAGTATTTCATGTTGAAAGCCTTGGTGATTATAATAAATCATTTGTGTGTGAATATCCACACAAAGTCTGCCACTGGTTTAAATTGTGGCTGCAGACCACAGAGACTTTTATAATTATTATGATCTACTGGAAATAGAAATAAAATTTTAAGTACATCCTGGGAGTTCTGTTGCTTACAGGCAAGATCAAATCACAATATCTGACTTTTTTTTCCCCCCCCTCAGCTCTGTCACGGGTTTATTTTGTGTTTTTATGCTGTGTATGAAAGGGACTGATAAATTCCAGTGTCTGGGGGATTTGACATATTCGTTTCCATGGTATTTAAGCTTCTTTGATGTCTAGAGAGGAAAGAAAATTATTGGAAAAATATATTTGTCGCCTCTTAAAGATAATTTATCACGCATTAAATGCCTTCCAAGGCTGGAGACTAAAGGTACATTTAGACTGGGTTTGTTTAGTGTTGGAGGGGGAAAGTCCTTGATGGGTTTGTGATACATCAATGTATATTTTTCTCTGCAAAAGGGAAAGAAAACAAGAGATAAGTGGATCGTAGCATGGAAAAACACACAATTAATTTTTAAAATTAACATTTTTATTCACAGCAACCACTGATGCTGTTTGACAGGCTGCAGCCTTGGGCTGCAAGTGTTTACATTTTGATCTGCCCTTTCCTAAAATGAAGTTATTGAGATTTGCTCTGAACATATCAAAAGCAGCTGGAAGCAGACTGTAAATATCCTCAGCCAACAAGAACAACTCAACAGATCCCTGAAGTTGGATGTTCCATCTTGGGAATGGATTTGTTGCTGGGATGGATTTTTGGCAGCAGCTCTGTTGTTCTGGGGGTGCTGTACAGGATGCAGGAGCTCCTTCCCTGGCTGTTGGAGTGAACCTTTCCATCAGGATCACTTCCAGATGTTAACAGCTGTTAGCCCTGTGCCAATGCATGCATGGCTTGTAAACAATAATTCCCCTAAAAATCCAGTGCTGAGCAACTCTGGGCTTGTGGCATGTGCACAACATCAAGGAATGAGTTTTAAACCTGCTGCCTGTAAATTCAGGGCAGGATTTACTCTGAGCACAGGTTTGTGTTGTGTTGTTTGAGCTTTTCTGTGTCAGAACCCCCAGACCTGAAATGATTTGTGGAGAGCAGATTTCACCTTGCTGATGTGGCACCATTTCCCAGTATCCTGAGTATCACACAGGAGATCTGCCAGTCTCCCATATTTCTTTTTATTCCCTAAATTATTCCCTTAATTAACCATTCCCCACCCCAGGAGATGGACCCTCCTAATTCTTGGGACAGAGAAGGTGGCACCGAGTGGCTCTGGGGGTGCAAGAAAGGTAAATGTGTGTTCTGAGAAGAAACTGAGCACTCAGCACTTCCTGAGTATTTGAGAAGTGGATATTACTTTTAATGTTCTCATTTCTTACCTCTCCCTCACTTTTTTCCTCTGTTTTTTGTGTTTGGCTCTGCTCAGGGCTGCTCTTGTGCTGAGAAAGGGGAACGAGCTGCCAGAATTTCTGATCTGATACTTGAAAACACCTGGGCTTTCTCTTCCCATAAATCCAGATTTCTTGAGGATTCTCTGGCAGTCCCTGCTGGAGAAGTTTTATTAGAAGAAGCTTTGTTTTATGGGAGGAGAAGGAGCTGCTGCTCCTACCTGGCTGTGAGCAAGGGAAATGGATCTGCTGGAAGCAGATGTGCACAGGGAATTTGGAGGAAGATCAGGAAATCCCTGCTGCTGAGCTGAGCAGCTTTGGTGGAGCTCAGGGCTGTGTGTGAGGCTGTGCCCACCACTGAGCACAGCATGGGACCAGCAGGGAAAAAAAATTCATTTGGTTTGTGTTTGTGTGGGTGTTCATTAGCTAAAGGTGAGCAGCCTGAGGCAGGAAAAGCAAACCCACAGAATTTGGAGCTTCGGGGGGTTTTTTTTTGGAAGCAGATTGATTTCAAACAGCACTGAAATGCCTCACACCTGATTAATTCATGCTTTGCTCTCCACTCCGTTGGAAATTTGTGGTTTTTCTCAGTTGATGGTTGGAGGGGGAAGATTTGGTTGACTCTGCAGGAGCTGGGGGTTGGGCTCTGTGATCTGCAGAGCTCCCAGCCTTTCTGTCAGTGCTTTCCCTTCCTCCAACCATGGATTCAGTGTTCCCATCTCACTCAGGCTGCTCTCATTGAGGGCTGGGATGCAGAAATCTGGGATTTGCTTCCTGTCCCCCTTCCCATCCCTGCCTGGTCCCTTGGCAGGTGGGAGCCTGACTCTGCTTGGTGCAAATCCTGCATTTCTGGGATGTGGGCAAAGGGCAGGGACAGGCTGGCAAGGCTTGCAGCCGGGTTTGGTGCTGTGCCTGTGGGTTCAGCCCTTTCTTGGGGCTGGAACTGGGGTTTGTGGGCAGCTGTTCCAGAAGGGGCTGCTCTGCTGTGAGGGATGAGTCCCAGGATGCTGCTGGGATAAGGTCGAGTTTCAGGGTGATCTTAACCCTGAAAGTTTTCTCAATCTGGGCAAAATTACTGCACAGCCTTAAATTTGGTCCAGTTCAGAACCATTCCCTGCTGCACCCTGGCTGTGGAGCCCCTCCAGCTCAATCCATCCCAGCCCAAACTGGGATTATTCTGGATCCTGCTTTTCAAACACACACACAGACACATAGAGATATTTTTGTGTGTTGCATTTTCTCTGATGAAACTTTTGATTGCCTCTGCCTGCCCTGGGGTGGCAGCTGTGCCAGGGCAATGTGCAAAGAGCACGTTCTGCACCCCAGAAATTGCCCGGCTTCCTTGGCACCACTTCTGCTTCCCTGTGCTCCACAGGCCTTGGAAACAGCAGCCTCAGCTGGGAGTTAAACTTGTGAAACTCTTTGGGTTTGGGCAGAGAGGAGTCAGGAAAGGCTTTGTGCACATCAGCCTGGCCAATATCAGGCTTTTCCTATTTATTTTTATTGCTGCCCATAACCAGAGTGGGATTTAACCCTGGGAATGTGCTGGAGACTTTAAACATGGACTAGAAAGATTTTGGCCAGGTCTGACATCATCTCCCAAGTTTTTTGCTGCCTGTGAAGGAGGGAGAAGAGCCTGAGCTGTGGGTCAAGTGTCTGCTCTTGTACAGGGCTGAGAGGGTTCCAAAAAATTGCTGGTTTTTTATTGATTTGATGTTTTCAGTTTTTTGAGTGCCCCAGATATGGATGAGCAGCACATGCTGAGCCCCGAAATGTCGTGGGTGGACAAAAGGCAGGTGGGCTTTGGAGAAATGTGCAGACCAGGCACCTTGGCTGCTCTGCAGGCATCATGCCAGTCCCGGGTTGGGTGCACTGGTGTCCTTTATCCTTGGGGAAAGTGGGATGGGATTCACCTTGCTGGGGCTTGGCAGCCCTGGAGCCCTTCCAGCCTCACCAGCTGCAGTGTTCAATCTCGATCCCCTGTATCATCTGCTGGTTTCTAATACTCTTCAAATTCATCTGCATTTTCCCGTTTGTGTGGTTCCTGGAGCTCCTGACACAAAGCCCTGGCTCAGGGGTGCAGCAGCCAGGAGGGAGGGAGGGAAAAGGAAGGACTGGAAACACCCACACAAAACCTGGGATCCAGCTCTTCCTCCCTGAGGGTTTGTTCCTTATCACCCACTCCAAATGGGATCCAGCTCTTCCTCCCTGCAGGTTTGTNTCTTCTTCCCTGCAGGTTTGCTCCTTATCACCCATTCCAAATGGGATCCAGCTCTTCCTCCCTGCAGGTTTGTCCCTTCATCACCCACTCCAAATGGGATCCAGCTCTTCTTCCCTGCAGGTTTGCTCCTTATCACCCATTCCAAATGGGATCCAGCTCTTCCTCCCTGCAGGTTTGTCCCTTCATCACCCATTCCAAATGGGATCCATTTCTTCTTCCCTGCAGGTTTGTCCCTTCATCACCCACTCCAAATGGGATCCAGCTCTTCCTCCCTGCAGATTTGTTCCTTATCACCCACCCCAAATGGGATCCATCTCTTCTTCCCTGCAGGTTTGTTCCTTCATCACCCACTCCAAATGGGATCCATTTCTTCTTCCCTGCAGGTTTGCTCTTCATCACCCACTCCAAGTGGGATCCAGCTCTTCCTCTGTGCAGGTTTGCTGTTCATCACCCAGAAAACTCCCCCAAAAGCTTCTAGCTCCCACTGCCCATGCTGGGGAATGGAAATGCCCTAATCCAGGCCAATTTAAACATTGTCCCTTTCCCTCTTCAGCATCCTGCCTCCAGGCATGGGCTCAGCAGGAAGTTTCCTCCTTGCCATCCCCAAGTGGGACAGGAGCCCCTGTTCTGTGTCACCACCTCGGGTGAGCCTCAGCAGTTGAAGCCATGGGGAAAAGCAGCTCAAACCACTGGAAATGACCCTAAATCCTCCTCATGCTCCCAAAAGCTGCTGGAGGATCCCCGTGGGTAACCCATCCCTGTGCTGCTGGAGTTGTCACCCTTGGAACCCACCAGGTTTGGTGGGATGAGATGGGATGTGAAGGTTTTCACCCAAACCTGTGACTGACTCTCCAAACGCTGCTTCCTCTTTGGGGTTTGAGTTTTTCCCAGCCTTTTTCCCCTGCTTTTCCACTGCTCTGGAGCTGAAATCTTCCCTCCAGTACCAGCTGAGCTGGTTGGAGCAGGCCAAGAGCAGCAAGGAAAACCACAATATTTTGGGAGCTGTGCTGAGGCAGGGAGAGTCAGAGGGAGCCTTTGGATTCGGCGTTTTCTGCTGGGGCCTCAGCAGAGCCCAGGAGTTAATCATTCAAATATGCTTATGTGTAACTAATCTCTGCAGGACAATGAGCTGAGGAATTACTGAATGCAATTGAAATGGGGCAGAGTGGTTGCTATAAAAAGGGTGTCCCGAGCCAATGGGTACCAGCAGGCTCCTATAAAAGCCTGGGGTGGGGAAGGAAAAGCAGCTGGTGGGAAGAGATCCCCAAAATCCCAAAGCGTGTCCNTGTCCTGAGCTGCCTCTGCCTGGGCAGAAATCCTCCTGAGCTGCTGGATATCAGGCTGAGCCCTTCTCCCAGCACTGCTGATCCCTCTGGGGTCGATGGATGTGGTGGGAAGGGCAGGATCTGCCTGGAATTGCCTGGTGGAGCCTAAAAAGATGAAATCCAGCAGTGCTGTGAGTTGGGGTTGGATTTTGGGGAGAAGCAGGATGGTCTTTCAGGACCTGAGTGGGATCCATGCAAGGAAAAGCAGCTGGTGGGAGGAGATCCCAAAATCCCAAAGCGTGTCCTGAGCTGCCTCTGCCTGGGCAGAAATCCTCCTGAGCTGCTGAAAATCAGGCTGAGCCCTTCTCCCTACACTGCTGATCCCTGTGGGGTCAGTGGATGTGGTGGGAAGGGCAGCATCATCCCAGAATCACCTGGTGGAGCCTAAAAGGATGAAATCCAGCAGTGCTGTGAGTTGGGGTTGGATTTTGGGGGAGATTGGGATGCTCTTCCAGGAGCTGGGTGGGATCCATGCAAGGAGAAGCAGCTGGTGGGAGGAGATCCCAAAATCCCAAAGTGTGTCCTGAGCTGTCCCTGCCTGGGCAGAAATCCTGAGCTGCTGGAAATCAGGCTGAGCCCTTCTCCCAGCCCTTGTGGGGTCAGTGGATGTGGTGGGAAGGGCAGCATCATCCCAGAATCACCTGGTGGAGCCTAAAAGGATGAAATCCAGCAGTGCTGTGAGTTGGGGTTGGATTTTGGGGGAGATTGGGATGCTCTTCCAGGAGCTGGGTGGGATCCATGCAAGGAGAAGCAGCTGGTGGGAGGAGATCCCAAAATCCCAAAGTGTGTCCTGAGCTGTCCCTGCCTGGGCAGAAATCCTGAGCTGCTGGAAATCAGGCTGAGCCCTTCTCCCAGCCCTTGTGGGGTCAGTGGATGTGGTGGGAAGGGTGAGATCTGCCCAGAATCACCTGGTGGAGCCTAAAACGATGAAATCCAGCAGTGCTGTGAGTTGGGGTTGGGTTTTGGGGAGAAGCAGGATGCTCTTCCAGGAGCTGGGTGGGATCCATGCAAGGGGAAGCCCAGGTTGGATTTGGGGAGCTGGGAGGATGTTCAGTGTTATCCCATGGGATATCCATGGAGCAGGCTGCTGCAGCGGGAATTGGGAGGTGGGGAAGGGATGGGAATGGAATTTAGTGGATTTAGGGATTAGCTCAGCTGGGCTGACCCCAATGACCATCTCAGGGCCTGTCCTGCACACTCATCTCTTGGCTCCCAGCCTTCCCACCAGCAGGTTTTGGTTTTATCCCTGATTTGTTTGGAGCCTCACGGGATCCATGCTCCGGGTGCCATTGGTGAGCTCAGCGCTGGCCAGGCTGGCAGGAGAAAATTCCTCCTGGAGCTTTCTGCCAGCCTTCAATTCCCCCGAAGAGGTGTTAAGTGCAGCTATTTCCAGCTCCAGGGCACAGACATTTATTCCTCTCGTGATGCCACTGCCAATCCTTCGAAAAGCAGGAAATCCCAACATCTCCAGGCATCACATTTCTCCTGCTACTCTATTTTTCTCTAAGCTTTTAGTTTAATAATATTTTATCTGTCTCTTTTTGTGACTTTTCTGCCTTTTGTCT
>VWYN01018293.1:0-12918 GCA_013400075.1 Hippolais icterina | reverse complement strand
TTAATATAGTTTCTATATATATATAAATATATAAATATAAAATATATAAATATTAATATATACAATATACATTTCTAAAATACATCATTTCCAGAGAAGAGGGGCTTGGTTCCTTCACTGTGAAAAGCTCCAGAAAGTCTGCCCAAGGACACAGCCACACATCCCAGTGCTCCCAGTCCCTCGGGAGCTCAGCACCTGTTACCAAGCAACTGGGGAGGCAATTTGGGATCAGGCAGCACCCTCAGCACCCTCTCCTTGCAAACCTGTCACAGCCCCAGCCACTCGGTGCAAATAATCCTCTCCACAAAGGCACGAGGTTGATGTAAGAAGATTATACATTTCCAGAAATAAAACTGCTTCAACACTTCTCTAATCTATAGTTAGGGGATGTTCAGTGTATAATTTTCCTCACAACCACTGGATACTTAATGCAACAACTGATCAGGCCAGAGCTGTTTCTAGGTCAGAGGCAGAAATCTTTTCAGTGAATTCATCTCTTGGTCAGCAGTTGTTCCTCTTGCTTCCCCAGCTCAGCCTTTGGCTGCAGGAGGGCTTTGTCCTACTTGAAAACTCCCAAGGAGCTCAAAAGTTATTCCTAAACACACATTACATGGATTTCCATGGATCTTAATGGGTTTAATTTACAAATTGGCTCCCTCTGCATC
The DNA here is from genome assembly GCA_013400075.1 of Hippolais icterina. Taxonomy (NCBI): domain Eukaryota; kingdom Metazoa; phylum Chordata; class Aves; order Passeriformes; family Sylviidae; genus Hippolais; species Hippolais icterina. The sequence goes on along the minus strand of VWYN01018293.1, from coordinate 12,253 downwards.
AGTCCTTGAAGATATTATTCAGTTTATGGTGGGCAGAGGCCACAGGTTTTTTATGGGAAGCTACTGGAATATTTACTGTGAGAAGGGAAGGGACCCCTCAACCATTGCCAGTGAAAACTGCAGGTAACTGCTGGAGTGTAACCAGCAAATAAAATGATATTAAAGAACTGATGGCACACTGGCTCAGACAAGTGAGAAACCAAAATACTTTGGGTTATTAGACAAGTGACATTTCACTGCTCAAACACCCTTTCACCTGAGCAAAATTCACATATCATCTGAAAGGAGACATCTTCTGCTATCTATTTACTATTAATTTACTATTTTCACTGTTTGTTGCCAATTTTCAGTGGTTGGGTGTGCTCAGACTCACAGACATTTAACCAGGTGAGCACTCAGGTAGAGAGAAGAGCCTGAAGGAACAATTGCCAGCAGGAAAAAAAAATCAAATTACAGGGTGGTAGGGGCTTCAGACAGCAAGCAGAAATCAACTGAGCATCTCAGTTTTAGCACCGTGCACGGTCAGTCAAGGTTTTGGAGGCTTTCACTTAAGGAAAGTGTTAGAAAAGGACAAGAGGTGGCTGCATATCTGCTTCCTCCTCTCAAGAGAAGCTGCTGTCATTTGAAGGGTTCAAAAGGATTCCAACAGCACCAAGTGCTTTCCCAAAAACAATATTTGTGCTCTGCAAGAGCTCAGCGTGCTGCCTGTTATTGCCAGCCTCACACTGATAAGAGCTGCAGGAAATCTTTATCTAAACCCACAGATAGCTGGACACTTGTAATGCAGAAATGAAAAAAAAATCGGGCAGTCAAGGCCTAATCAAGGTTTTGAGTTTAGACTGAAAATCCCTCACTTCTACTGAGATGTGTCTCCCATCAGTGACAGCACAATTAGAGGTGAGCAAACCAGAAAAGAAAACAAAAAAACCCAACCCAAACCCTCCACCTGTGTCCAGGCTTTGGGTGATATTCAGAAAGGTTTTTAAAGGATGATGGGTTTTTCCAGAGCAGAGCTCTCCACTTGATTATGGGATTTATGGAAGTTTCTGAAGAGCAGGGTCTGGAAATCCCAGCTCACTGAGCTCAAAGACCCTTTAGAACATCTCCTGGCCAAACCCCATTTTTAGTCAAGGACCTAAAAATAGGATATCTCTGCTCCTCGTGCTGGTAATTTTCTGCTTTTACCAGGAGATGGGACATCCAAACACACCCGGGCTGTCCCGAGGTGGCTTTGAACTAACTCAGAAGCGTTTCAGAATTTTTATTTTCATGAAGGTGGTGTAACAGCAGATTGCAGGGGCTTTGATTCCAAAAATAAACCATCCCAGAGCAGGCTGGCCGAGCTCTGGGCAGCTGTCCCTGTCCATGGCAGGAATGACCATCAGAGCCCCTTCCCACCCAAAGCAGGATCCCCTGTGCACAGCAGCCTCTGGGGCTGTGCATTCCTGCCCTCCTGACATGATAATGCACATTTAACTATGAAAAATCTCCATCTGCGTGAATTTAAACAGGCACAAGGATTCAAAAATCTTTTGACCACGTCAGGTTGAGGGCAAAATTTGCAGCTCCAGCTGGGTCCAGGAGACCTCTTACAAACCCTCCACAACCCACTGCAGATACAAAACCAAACCGAGCCCAGAAGCACCTGGGCACATCTCCCTGCTGTCAGAGCTCTGCTGAATTAAGCAGGAATATTCCCACGAAATCTCTTAAGCAGATTTTCCTGAAGTTACCAGCAACTTTTCCAGACTACTCCCCCTGCAGGTTTCCTTTTTGGATGTGCTCATCTGCAGAGCCACCGAATGCATCCCTGGGAGCACCAAGGAGCCTCCCCTGCCTGGGAACCCATCCCCAGTGCTGCTTTTGTTTGGAATCCCAGCTCGAGGGGTGTTCCTATGAACTGCAAACCTGTTTAGGTGGAGCTGGGGGGGATTTAAAGTTTTTCATAGACCAGATATGAGGAGGCCAAGCTTTGGGCAAAGCCTCTCATGTTCCCTCTGCACCCACAATCAGTCACAGCAGGTCCTGTAAAAACCCACCCCACACCCTGTAAGGTTTTTGCATGGCCAAAATAAAGCCAGGAGTAGATCCCTTTCCTAAAAGGACTTCCAGGAAGGGCTTTCAGTGCTGCTTCAGGCACGTAAATGATGTGTAGGGCCACTGGAGCCAGCTGAGGTTTGTAAAACTTGCAGTAAAATGCACCAACAATCAGCCAGTGAATTCAAGCTGCTAATCAACCAAAATAGTTTGAAATGCACCACAACTACCTGTTATAAATCAGTTTTTGTTTTATTTTTATTGCTGTTTTACTCAAAACTCAGGGAGGTGCAGTAGAAGAAAGAACCAGGCAAGGAATAGCCAAAGCAAGGCCAGGTATTAATGGATTTGTGGCTAAATGAGGCCAGCACTGTTTGGTGAATAAAGCAAGACTCCTCTGTGGTGTTGAGACACTCAAGAATCGAAAAAGAACTGAAAAAGAAAAAAGAAAAAGAAAGAAAAAGGAAAAGAAAAAGGAAAAAGGAAAAAGGAAAAAGGAAAAAGGAAAAGAAAAAGAAANGAAAAAGAAAAAGAAAAAGAAAAAGAAAAAGAAAAAGAAAAAGAAAAAGAAAAAGAAAAAGAAAAAGAAAAAGAAAAAGAAAAAGAAAAAGAAAAAGAAAAAGAAAAAGAAAAAGAAAAAGAAAAAGAAAAAGAAAAAGAAAAAGAAAAAGAAAAAGAAAAAGAAAAAGAAAAAGGAGTGTTCACTGTGCCACCATTACCTCACAAGGACTTTTATTTCCCACACCCACCTCCCCAGCAGTTAAACATTTGAAAGGACATCAGAGAACCCCAAAAAAGCATCCCTGGGGTTGGACTCCTTTCAGAGGAGTTCGCAGCAGTCTTTCACCCCTCCAGGTTCAATTCTGGGCCAGAAGGTGGAACCACATCAAAGCCCCCAGTCCCAGAGCACATTTCCTGTCTGGCTCTGCAGACCTGTGGCTCTGCTCTGCTCTCTGCAGCCCTTTCTCTCCTGGGTTTGAAACTGAGCTGAGCACATCCAGCCCTCCTAAAAGAGTGGAAATGGGGTTTGGGCTGTGGCCACACCAACCCACAGGACCTCTGTTGATGCCTTAATTTTATCTTTCATATTTTCAGGTTCTGTGCTGCCCAGGGTGCAGCTCTGAGCTCACAGTCAGTGTCACTCAGCTCTCTGCACACAGCAGGGACACAAAACAAATCCTTGTCCTGCTGCACACCAAGGACAACTTTCAGCCCAACAGCACAAACAAGGGTGGCTGGAGGGAGGAACAAGAAGGGTGGGAGCTCACAGCCTGGAGCTGGAATTGGACAATTAAACCCCAATGTGCAAATGGACCAAAACTGATAAAAGTGTGAGACCTTGTGACTGGTCAGCCATTTTGTGTGACCATTTTGGGTCCATTTTGTGACCATTTTGGGCCCGTTTTGTCCTCATTTTGTGCCCACTTTGGGTCCATTTTGTGACCATTTTGGGTCCATTTTGTGCCCATTTTGGGTCCACCGTGGGTGTAGCCCTGGCCAGGCCCTGTCCTGCCCAAGCTGTACCCTAAAGGCCTTTCAATAAATCCCTACTTTATTCTCCAGCTCTGCCCAGTCTCTGTTCCAGCCCAGCCTGCCCAAGGCATCACTGTAAGGGGCACCTCATGGCCATGAGCTGCCACAACCTCAAACACAAGCAATGAAACCTGTGGGAACATTTTCAGACTGTCAGGCACATCCCCTCTTTGATGACAGCCCTCACACATGAACAGAAACAGAGAAGATTTAGGTTTGTTTTTTTTTTTTCCCGGGAAGGAGGTCTGTGCATCTTGTGTTTTGCATTAATGAGCATTTGGAATCATCCAAGAGCTGCATTTTTTTCCTGCCCATTGAAATGAAGGATAAAGAGGCACACGGGGGAAATGAAGGCCCTTTCCTGACACTTGTTTAAAGGGCTGAGCTATTTATGTGTCACTGGGGAGGCATTCATTGATTTCCCAGAGATGAGCTGGGTAATGGAATTCAGAGATTTTCACTCGGAGCCCCTGAGTTAACTGCAGGTCATGAATGGCATGGAAGAATCACCCCTTTGCAGCAGGAGCTGCCTGACACCCCTGATCTCCCCTCATCTTGCATCCCCTCTCCCAAACGAGCCCCAGATTGCAATTTCTAGGATGGTGCCCCTGAGATTTCTACTGAAATTCATCAAAATTCCAGAGGAACATCCACCAGGAAATAGCTTCCTGCTCACCAAAGCCCTCCACAGCAGGGCTTGAATTAAAGGAGAAACTCGTGTGACTCAGTCAACTAATTATGTAATTAAAATTTCCTACAGCGCCCTGACATTCCATTCTGTTGTAATGTATGGGGAAATTACCCAGCTTGCCACAGAACTTACATTTTTGAGCAGCATTTACTGGATTTTCCAGCTATCTGTATCTGGTATTAAACATATTTCAGGAGCAATTAGTGAGTCTGTTTAGATTTTCAGCGCTGTCTGCAGCCTGTGTGAAATCATTTCAGCACCTTTGCTCACCCTGGGAGGAAAAGGATGTGGAAGAGGGAGGGAGACCCAGCCCAGGCTGTGCGGCTGAACGTGACCAGGGGTTTATAAAAGTTAATCAAGGTGTCACGCCTGAATAATTTCAAATGTATTTTCCAAGTTATTCCTGCAGTATTCCATGAATGGTGAGGCTCCTCTGGTGCCTTTAATGCTTCTCCACCCTCCCCAGCACCTGAAAGGATGATTCTCTACCTCTCTGAGGAGAATCCACCCTCAATTTATATTTTTTTGGCTGATTTGTGGCTCAGGTTCTCTGTTTTTGACTCAACCCCGTCACTTGTTGCTTGTCCTCAGGAGAGTCACTTCTCTACAGTGACATTTTATATTTGAATTTTGTCATGGCACCATTCATGGTCCCTGAGCTAAATTAACTTTTGGCCTCTTGTCACTCTTTGAAAATGGAAAGCTGAGGACAGGGTCAGATTTTATTGATTTTTGATTTGATTTGAACACCCAACTTCCACGCTGCCCAGAAATTCTCAAATATGTAAGGAAATGGGACAGAAAAATGGTCAGAGTTGACATTTTTGTTCTTTCTACACCCCAAACAACCCCTGCAGCACATGAGGCTCTAGGAAGAAATCCTGAAACACCCAAGATGATACAAAAACTGAAAATAAAACCCTTGCCTGATAGAATGTTTGAGTTATCCACGGGCTCTGCATGGGAACTTCTGAATTACTTGACCCCCCTTTTGCTGAGGAGAGCAGGGTTTGAGACGCTCTGATTTACAACAGAAATGTAAAGATTTGGGTTGCCAAAGCTTTGTTAGAGTGACATCCAGTGGTGCTGGAAGTTTTCTCGCTTGTGGCAGCACAAAGCAGAGAAATCTCTGTTTGAGCAGGAGCAGCTGTGCAAACATTTCTGCTCAGGACCAGGTCAGGGACCAGGACAAGAGAGGAGAATGCATCAGCTGAACCCTCCAGATTAAAGTAGGACACGGAAACTGAGAACATATTTACATAAATTGCCTGCTGGTGTTGAGAAAAGCAGAATTCTCTGCTTGATTATGGAATTTATGGACATTTCTGAAGAGCAGGGTCTGGAAACCCCAGCCCACTGAGTTCAAAGATTTAAAAACCCCCATCGATGCAATAACCACACACTCTGCTGAGACCTGCAGAGTTTAACCTGGGAAAACCTTCTCTCTTCTGGCACAGCTTTTTAATCCAGCTGTGCTGACAGGAAAGACATCAGAACCTCAGAACCACATCCCTGTGCACATCTGTGCCCCAAGCCCTGCAGGAAGGAATCCACCTCAATCGATTCTTTAATGGCCAGAAGACCAACAGGGAGATGAAACCCTTCTCCAAGAGGACACACTAAAAACAGGAAAGGCTCCAGCCTGAGGCAGATGTCACAGGCCAGAAAAGAGGCACTGGAACAACTTGGACAATATAAATTACAACCTTTGCTACTGCTAGCTTAGGATCCAAATAAATTCACTGGTTTTTTTTTTTTTCCTTATATAGACAGGCCAAATCTCTCATCCAATTCCACCAGTAGGGCACAGTCCAAGCAGGATGGCAGAACCAAGCTCTGTCCAGCAAATATTTTTATTTAAATAAAAATTTAAATAAATTCCGCCAGCAGGGCACAGTTCAAGTAGGATGGCAGAACCAAGCTCTGTCCAGCCAATATTTTTATTTAAAACAGATTTTGCACTGATGTGGAGAACACACTCCCGCCTGAGCCCAGTTCTTTGGTGTAACCTGATGCTACAAAGAAGAGCACAAGAAGGACTAAGAGGGAGGATCTGGCTCAGTTTAGAGCCTGGCAGAGAGTTTGGGTTTCACCCATTGCCAACTCTTCTGATCCTTGGAGCTGAGCTCCCCACTGGGTGTTAAATCAGACCCCGTCCCTCCTAGGCTGATGGGGTGTGCTTCCTTTATAGCCTGGTCTCTAAATCTTTCAAAAACCATCTTCACCAGGCAGCCAGAGAAACCAAAACGAGCCCTGGGCTGGGAGGAAGGGGCCGGGTTTGAGTTTTGAGGGTGGAAAAGGAGGTGAAACCAACGCCTGCCCCAGCAGGGGCTGATGCAGCTGCTGGGGCTGCCCAGAGCCAGCAGTGAGGGGGCAATTCCTGAGGCAATTCCTGCTGTGGGGCAGAGAGAAGGGGTCAGTGCCGGGCTAGAGGAAATTTGGTGTTTGAGCACCAGCATTTCCAAAGGAGGAGCCACTGCAGTGGAGAATCAGAGCTGAGGTGAAACAATGGGTGAGACAAAACCTGGAAATGAGCACCAGAAAGGACCAATGGATTTCCCTCTCTCCTCCTCCTTTATCCCCACACAATTCTTGGCAAAACAGGGAGAAAAATGTAGAAAAGGTATTGGGGGATGACAGAATTACCACAGAATCATTTTAGGTTGGAAACGTCCCCTAAGTCTGAGCCCAGTCACTAAAGCAGTCACAGGTAGAGGTGACAGCAGAAAATGTAGAAAAGGTATTGGGGGATGACAGAATTACCACAGAATCATTTTAGGTTGGAAACGTCCCCTAAGTCTGAGCCCAGTCACTAAAGCAGTCACAGGTAGAGGTGACAGCAGAATTTAGGCTCAGCCTCCATCAAATCCGCCGGGATGCACAAGAAAAGAAAATATTTCTGGTTCAACAGGTACAGGACAGTGTCCTCCAGCTGGTGCTTTAGACACTCTTTGTCCTGCAGTTTTAATGGTTCTGAGGAGCCAAAAGTACAACACAAACACAGCTTAACATCCAAAGCAAAATTTGCTTCGAAAGACAAAAAATTGCCGAAGCAATTTCAAACATTTTTCCGAAGCAAATGTTGCCCAGACAGACAAATCTGGTTCTGACACGCTCCCCAAAAATAGCCATGTCAGCCTCAGAATTTACATCTACATAAAGAAGGTTAATGAACCAGGCAAATCGTACTGCACAGGAAACAAATGCCAAATATTGCTCTTAGCTTTATCTTGTGAGTCAGTGGCTGCTCTGGGAATGGGGGCACTGAAATAAATAGTAGCACATCCTCGGTGCAGTTGGAACATTCCAAAATGCCACGGAGCTGTCAGTCTGCACGTCAGAACCGATGTGCAAGCTTGTCAGGAGAAAAGCAGGGGGAATTTGGGGCTTGAAATAGTCACCAGCCTCGCTGGTTTGTTGGTAGCAATGGAAGCAAAAAAAATAAAATCACAGAGCACTTCAGATTTTCCAGTACTAGTAAAGAAAGTTCAGTAATTAATGATACAAACCCCACAAAAGGTAAGATTCGAGATTCCTTAATTATCACGTTGAGTTGGTGTGTTGCTGAGTCCTCAGGCTGTGGGTCAGGTTACACTCCAGGAGGCTAAAATACAAAAGCTTTGAGGGGGAACATCAGAGATAGGACCTGCAAATCAGCTGTGCTGCTGTAATTGAGTTCTCATTTTAAATAGTAGGAGATACCTATTTATTCCTGTCTGAAAAAAAGAAATACCCCGGTCAGAGGTGACAGGAAAATTCGGATTATTTGAGGATGTTCAAGGCTCCAATGCCAGGCTAGACTTGGAAGCATCAACAAGGTTTGGGAAAAAAGGGTTTGAGAAAGCAGAATTTTGACTGATATTGACAGAAATTCAGGAATGCAGCTCCTTTGCCGGATCCTGGAATTCCCAGGGCAAACCCTGAGGGTCCAAGCTGGGGATTTCAAGGAATTCCCATAAATTCAAGCTGAAGGTCTTGATGGAGTGCCAAAGGTCCAACAGCACAAGTCCTGACTGAGAAACCTCCCAGAAACCAGGACGGGCTCTCACTTGAAGCCTGAGCGGGAATTTTTCCTCACTTCCCTCCTTTTAACCATTTCCTGGCCCATCTCAGGTGGTTTTTTCCTCTCTCACGGCTGCTTTTCAGCTCTGCTCACAAAGAACACATAGAGACAGGGAAGGCTTTGCTTCAAATGGAAGCACGACCACAATAAAATACAAATTGCACTTTGTTCCCATTTCTCCTTTGCCTGCTGGTTTTCACCTGCACCTCATCACCTCACATCCAGATACAAAATTGTCTATGGGTGTTAATTACCCCTGCTTCTAATTAAATAGGGGGGTTGTTGTAAATGTTCTGATTCCCAGATAGTCCATGAGGAATCTCAGAACCATGGTCAAGGATGGGCTGGCAGTGGGGACATTTTGGTTGTACAGACTGGATGTTCTTCAAAATATTGGGCAGGGTTCAGACAGAGCAAGAATAAAGTGAGGAGAAAAAAATTTAAAAAAAAAAAAGTCAAATTTGAATTTGACTTTCCAGGTTCTTGTAGGCTGACCTCAGCAACAAATCCTGATGTGAAATTTTTGGGAGTGGCCTTTCCTTGCTTGTCATCATTTCCCTTCACACCACACGTTATTCCCCATAATTTAAACATCTACACCAATCTCAGCAGCAGCTCAGGGCAGCTGCAGCCTCAAGCTTTATGGATATTTAAGAGAGAAATTTCTTTATATCTTCTTGTAAAGACTCGCTGCATTCTTTGCATCGTGATTCAGATCCAAGGAAACCTCTCCTGTCCCAGCTCTGGGGACAAACAGATTTTGTGCTGGCATGTGCTGCCACCTAATGATATGGAAACCAAGGCTTTGGGAGAAAAAAACCTCAGAACTGCATTAGAAATGCAGCTGCAGAAGGGATTTGTAAATTTTGTCACCTGGAACGGGGAAGGGAGTTAGGAGAAGCTGAGGGTAGAGCTGGGTGGAGATTGGATCCAAAGCCAGGCTCAGACTGCCTCTAACCAAAAGGTGTCCCCACAGCACCGCAGGAATTCTGTCCAAAGGTTCCTCCTGCAGCATCTGCAGCCCCGGGGCTGAGGTTATCCTGCACCTCAACTCTGCCACAGCAGCACAGGAACCTTCCCTGGGGAGCTGCTGCCTCCCTGCCCTGCACAAGAAGCTTCCTACAATTTCTGCTGTGAAATAGAAACTTTCAGCTGGGAGAAATCTGAATTTTGACTCGGATTTCACTCACTGTGTCCTTGATAAGAAGGAATAATCTGTCTGGGATAATTCCACGTCAATGCAGCGTGGTGGCTGCTGCAGGAAGCAGAATCCCAGCGTGCAGAGTTCCCTGAGTTTGGGGGTTCCTCAGGCAGCTCTATCAGCCCATGAAATATCCACATTTATTTCTAACAGACCCTGAGAAGCAGAACCACATTTCCTGCCCCCAGTGCTGCTCTTCCCTCCGTCCTGCCTGCAGATTCGTTCCCAAAACAGAGCCAAAACAGCTTCCCATAGATTGGGTAATTTCATATAAAACTCCCACGCTCTATAAAAATACAGGTAAATTAAACTGCTTCAACTGAATAGATAAAAATTTATTTTACCTTGCTACAACAACTCAAAGGACACTTAACAGTCCAGCAATGCACAATAGGATTAGTCCAGGCTAAGTGTTACATTCCCAACAAAAACACACTTGGCTTTGTCAATATCTGCTGAACAAACCCCCTTTGATTCCAACAATTTTAGCCCTCTTCACTTGAATTAGCTAAATAATTAAATTTTTTAATTAACAACAGCACTGTAATACACAGAGCAATTCAACCTGCAGGGGTGGGGTGGATAAAAGAGGGGTTTGAGGAGGCTGAGCTTGCCAGGGGTGGGAATAATTGAGGAAAAACTTGCACATCCTGTGAATCTAAAACCTGCAAAAATCTGCCAATTCAGATCACAAAAAGGCCTCTGAGAAAGCCCAGAAACACGTGAAAAAAACCCAAAAACTCCAGAAGCAGCACTAGGAAATGAGCTGAAAAATAAAGCTGCCACTGCCTCCTCTCAGCTTCTTCTCTCCCCATCACCTCACTCTCTCTCCCCAGCCATGGTCACCACGTGCAGCCAAGTTAATTTAATTAATCCACTTAGCTAATAGCCTCCAACAGCCCTTTCCCCTCCTGCTCCAGGAGCAGAGGCTGCTCTGGCAACTGAAGGTGTTGAAGGGGAAGCTGAAGATGTAGAGAAGGGGAAGGACAAAAGTGGCGAGGTGGGAGAAGAGGAATCTGTACCCCGAGAACACAAAAAGTTTCCTGTGAAGTCTCAGGAAAGAGCTTGGCAAACAAGCAGAGACTTCTAAGCATAACCTGGGCTGGTTTGCTGGAAATAATATCTAAAAAATAAGCAGGAAAAATTAAAAGCTGATTTAAGTGTCACTTATATCGCCCATCATGCTTGTTCCTGTTCCTGTTTTATCTTAATGGCCTCTTCTGCTCTTATTTCTGCTTTCTGAGCTGGTCCCGAGTTCTTTGGCTTGTGATTTTTGCCCGCATTTCGACCCAGACAAAAAAGCTGATTTCACTGGGAAAGGAAACTAAAACACCAAAACTGGGCAAGCTGATAAAGGCCAAAAGAATTCCTGGGCAGGTTTCTGTTGGATTTTATATATTTGTTCTTCAAAGGTGATGTAGGGTACACCTTGGGGAGGCTGACGTGGAACAGAGACTGGACAGAGGTAGAGAATAAAGTAGGGATTTACTGAAAGGCCTTTAGGGTACACGTTGGGCAGGACAGGGCCTGGCCAGGGCTACACCCAAGGTGGACCCAAAATGGTCACAAAATGGACACAAAATGGACACAAAATGTACCCAAAATGGACACAAAATGGTCACAAAATGGCTGCCCGGTCATGAGGTCTCACACTTTGATAAGTTTTGGTCCATTTCCATCTTGGTGTTTAATTGTCCAATCCCAGCTCCAGGCTGTGAGCTCCCATCCTTCTTGCTCCTCCCTCCAGCCACCCTTGTTTGTGCTGTTGGGCTGAAAGTTGTCCTTGGTGTGCAGCAGGACAAGGATTTGTTTTGTGTCCCTGCTGTGTGCAGAGAGCTGAGTGACCCTGACTGTGAGCTCAGAGCTGCACCCTGGGCAGCACAGAATCTGAAAATATGAAAGATAAAACTTAAGGCATCAGGGGCAGGATGGGAGGAGACCTGGGTGTCTCCAGAGCAGGCAGAGCTCGGCTCGGCTCCTGCTGCTCCACAGAGGGCTGTGAGCACAAACACAGCCCTGACCGCCCTGTCACAAGTGAATAACCCACAGAAAGCCTCTTCTTGTCAGGAAAATTAATCCACAAACACCAGAGGTGTATGCCCAAAAAGGAGGCAGAGAAGTCCTGCAACTTTATTCGAATAAAGGGAGAGGCCATGGGACATTTCCCATGAGAGTCTCTTAAATTGTTAGAGGATGCAGCCTCCATTTATCCTCATTTCCTGGCCCCATTTCCCTCTCTCTTTCCCCACTGAGGTACTTGAGAGGTACAGGCTTCCCAAATCGCTCAAGAGAGGCCCCCTTGTAATGTATATCCCTTTTTTTACTTTTCCTATGGAATTTCTGGTTCCTCCCGTTGCTTCTTTCATCTCTGAGTCTCCAGCTTTACCCACAGTTGGTTTGTAAAAACTGATCCCTCTTATTCCTTCCATCCATCAGTGGAATCCTTCCCAAAGCTTCTTTCACCTCTCAGTACCTTTAGCTTTATTTACCAGCAGACCCCATATTGTGCTGTCTTTTATACAGCTTTTACAAACCTCGTGGGCAACTTTGATTGGTTAATCATTTTCTTGTTAATTATTCTATTAGTTAGTAAAAGGGTTTTTTACTTGTCCATCAAATCTATCTGTTCTTGGGTTGTTTACATATTTTCTTTACTGATTCTCATGGGACAAATCCCTTGTTAGTGCAGGTGCATTTGTTTTTTCTTGTGTTTTATCTTCTTTTTTTT
>VWYN01018290.1:5977-18818 GCA_013400075.1 Hippolais icterina | reverse complement strand
TTTTTTCTCAAAACAATCTTCCCCCAGCTTTTGTTTTCTATTACTTAACCAATGGAAAGAGGTGTCAGTCCTTTTGAATTACATTTTTTAGCCAAGAATGCTATATAAGAAGCAAAAAGATTGTAAATAAAGCCTTTCTGTTGTTCTCATGGTAAAACTGGAGTCAAACTCTCTTTATTTCGTGTCCTACTGTGACACAAAGGGGCCCCACATCCAGGAGCTGCTGCACTGGGAGGCTCTGCCCAGCACGTCCCAGATGAGCTCCTGGTGGTGGCCAACCTGAATTTTGAGGATTTTATAACGGGGAATTCTGAGCTGAGGGCTGGGTTGTGATTTTTCTCACTGAAAGGTTTGTGTGCTGGATAAAAGAGCTTCTAAAGTTAAGGCCACTTGTCCTTTCCAGCAGTTAAAAACTGAAATGTCTTAAGCAGACTTTGCAATCTCATTTGTTTGTCTGCTGGCTTAAAGAGCTTCTAAAGTTAAAACCACTTGTCCTTTCCAGCAGTTAGAAACTGAAAAGTCTTGAGCAAACTTTTAGTCTTAAGCAGACTTTGCAATCTCATTTTTTTGTCTGCTGGCTTAAAGAGCTTCTAAAGTTAAGGCCACTTGTCCTTTCCAGCAGTTAAAAAACTGAAATGTCTTATGCAAACTTTAAAATCTCATTTGGTTGTTTTTGGCTTTTTTCTGGCTTAAATAGCTTCTAAAGTTAAGGCCACCTGTCCTTTCCAGCAGTTAAAAAACTGAAATGTCTTATGCAAACTTTAAAATCTCATTTGGTTGTTTTTGGCTTTTTTCTGGCTTAAATAGCTTCTAAAGTTAAGGCCACCTGTCCTTTCCAGCAGTTAAAAAACTGAAATGTCTTATGCAAACTTTAAAATCTCATTTGGTTGTTTTTGGCTTTTTTCTGGCTTAAATAGCTTCTAAAGTTAAGGCCACCTGTCCTTTCCAGCAGTTAAAAAACTGAAATGTCTTATGCAAACTTTAAAATCTCATTTGGTTGTTTTTGGCTTTTTTCTGGCTTAAATAGCTTCTAAAGTTAAGGCCACCTGTCCTTTCCAGCAGTTAAAAAACTGAAATGTCTTATGCAAACTTTAAAATCTCATTTGGTTGTTTTTGGCTTTTTTCTGGCTTAAATAGCTTCTAAAGTTAAGGCCACCTGTCCTTTCCAGCAGTTAAAAAACTGAAATGTCTTATGCAAACTTTAAAATCTCATTTGGTTGTTTTTGGCTTTTTTCTGGCTTAAATAGCTTCTAAAGTTAAGGCCACCTGTCCTTTCCAGCAGTTAAAAAACTGAAATGTCTTATGCAAACTTTAAAATCTCATTTGGTTGTGTGCTGGCTTAAAGAGCTTCTAAAGTTAAAGCCATTTATTCTTTCCAGCAGTTAAAAGCTGAAATGTCTTAAGCAAACATTTTAATCTCATTGAAAACATTTGTTTATGTGCTGGCTTAAAAAAATTCGAAAGTTAAGGCCACTTGTCCTTTCCAGCAGTTAAAAACTGAAATGTCTTAAGCAAACTTTTAAATCTCATTTGTTTTTCTGCTGGCTTCAGGAGCTGCTAAAGTTAAAGCCACTTATTCTTTCCAGCAGTTAAAAACTGAAATGTCTTAAATAGATTTTTAAATCTCATGTAGAGGACAGGCTGGAGCAAGCAATTAGCCTGCTTGGAACTTGCTGTAACTGACTGGGGTTAAAAGGTTTTGCTTCACTTATTTTTGAGTCCCTGTCACTGGGATTTCATCCCTTCTTTGCTTCTGAAGCTACCCCTGACTAAGGCTGTTGAGGTATTTGGGAAGCATTCATTTAAATTTAGTAGCATCTTCATTTTCCATGAAGTTGGAACAATGAAGAGAACTTGTGGTTTTGGTATTTTTAAGCCCTTAGATGTGTATGTTTGGGTATGAGTAAGAACCTATTTAGAACTGGAGTTTATTGCTATGTGGATGTCACTGTCATATGAATAACATTAAGGGAGTTCTGCAATAAATTGTATTTAAAAAGCAGAACTTATTTCATACTATGTGGCATATTAAATGTTCTTTTTCAAGCAGATATCACAGCAATTAATACAACCTGCTAGTTTTGACCAAAAAAAAGAGCTAAATTAGGCCAAACTCCTGCACGTGCTGGAGTATTTTTTTTTCTCTGCTTACTATTATGAAATAATTTTATGGAATATTTACTGAGGCAGGGGGTTCTGTTTGTTTTCAGCTGGAAGGACCTTGTTAGCAAGGTGAACGCCCAGCTGGATGAGGAACAAGCCCGTGGGTACCCCAAGAACCTCCAGTTGGCCCCCAGGGCTGGGCAGAAGGTGCAGAGAGGCAGCCCCCAGCCCCCCAGCCCCAGGAGAGGGGCAGAGCAGGCAGCAGAGAAGGACAGGGTGGATGAGGAGGAGCTGGAAATGGGTACGTGCTGGAATTCTGGAAATTGAGAATTTTGGGGTTGGAGTATGTCATAATATGTGTGGGTCAAGATGGGGAACTTTGGGCTTTGTCTGGGTCCTTCTTCTTCACCTTCTTCCTTCTTCTTCATGGGTTTGGGTGGTTTTCTGTAATTGATGGAGTCCCCATTGCAGGCTTCAAGCAGTCAGTTGTTTGGTTTAAAGTGAAAATAATTCAGATATTTCATAATTGGATGTATTGTCTTTGAAAAGCCCTTGTAGAGATGGAGAGAATTTTACCTCATTTCTCTAATTTGCTAGTTAGAGCTCACGGCTTGTGAGTTTGTAAATAGATAAGAAGTAATAAACATCCAAATCTAAACACAAAACTTGCATTTCCTGTGTATTAATCCTGACCTTGGCAGAGAGAAAAAGAACTCAGAACCGTCACAGGCACGGAAATGGTTTCCTTTGTGGTATTTCTCTGCACACATTTACTGAGCATTGGCTGCCCTAAGCAGGATGAGATAAAACACAAAAATTTAGTTGGTGGGGCTTTAAGGAGACTCCACTGATTGTTCCTGTCCCTGTCCTGTCCCTGTCCCTGTCCCTGGCAGATGCAGGAGTCATTGACAGGGAGGAGAACATGCACCCACAGAAGGAGGCCGTGGCCCAGGAGCCCATGGTGAGTAACCACAGCATCAAAATCCCACCCCAAGGGTTGGAAGGGACCTTAAAGTTCATCAAATCCCACCCCCAGCCACCTTCCGCTATCCCAAGGTGCTCCAAGCCCCGTCCAACCTGGCTGTGAAAAGTTTTCATCTTTTTATCCTGCTGTGTTTTTATCTGGCTGCAACTCCGGCTCAGAATAAGTCAATAATTACCCAGAAGTTTCTGTAATGTGCAGCTCCAAACTCTTTGGGACTGGAGGGATAGAAAAAGACTGGTTAGGGGGTTTTTAACAAACACTAACAGTCTTGGAGAGGTGCAGCCAAGCTCTCCTGCTTGCTGGGGAAGGCATCTTTGTGCCTCCTGGGGGAATATCCTGCCAGCTGTTCACAAGAGACTTTTCTTGTCCAGATGCCAGATGATGCTGCAGACCCTGCCCAGGACCCCAATAACCAAGGTGAGGATGAGTTTGAGGAGGCTGAGCTGGAGAGACCTGACTTTGAGAAGGTGGGAGGCTCGGAGAAGTTTAAGGAGCCTGGCGTTAAAGAGGAGTCCAAGGAGAAGCCACCAAAGGTGGGGACAACCCCCAGGGCCAGGGAGGGGTCCCCAGCTGGGGAGGGTGGGCAGAGAGCTTAAGGACTGAAAGGGAAACATCAGATTCCTGGATGGATCCATAATCCCACTCCTGTGGCAGGCAGGAGAAAGCTCTTTGGCAGGCTGGTCAAAACCAACCTATTTTTTTCTTCCGTTGGTTGTAATGGAGCTTAAAATTCAAATTTCACAGGACTTTCCTGGTTCTTTGGTTTGATTCTGCTCGTGTTTCTCACCAGTACAATCAGCAAGTCCAGCTCTGGCACAGAGTGGAGCAGGATAAGCAAAGGTGCCAGAGTTGAGGAAATTATCTTTAAGCCAAGTCCTGGAGCTTGCTCTGGCCTCATCCTCTGTGCTTTTTGAAGTTCCCCTGGCACTTGCAACACCTTTAGGGATGTGGAGCAGGGGATTGCTCCCTCCCAGCTGTTCCTGCAGAGGGACTGGGACTTTTCATGCACTTGGGAGCAGAACCAGAGACAATAATCTGAGTCTGAGCTCAGGTTCTGCTCACTGCAGCCCTGTCCAAGGCTCCTGGCAGCAGTGACAACATGTGAGAGCTCTGCCTCCTTGTTTGCCTCCTTGCAGATGGGATCCATTTATTTCACAAAGTGTTCCTTGCTGCCTGAAGCCAGATTCTGCATCAGGGAAGTGTTCATTTGTTTTGACAAGCAGCTGAACGTTGCTTGTTTTTTTTTTAAAAAAAGGAGTGTTTTATCTGTCAGGCTCTAAAATCATGATTAATAGTGGGATTAAGAAAGAAAAAAAGAAATCCAGGCCAATGAAATCAAATAAGAGAGAGATGCTGGCACCAGCAGAGCAACACCTCCTTGAGATTAGTGAAAATGTGGAAAGAATTAGTGACATAAACACCTGGCTTTCAGATCTGGCTGTGCTGTGCTCCCCAAATAACTCAAAATTTTCCAGAGTCCTGGGGCTTGAGGCAACAGCCCTGGGGCCCTCCTGCTGCAGGAGAGACCTCCCTCTCCAAGTGGAAGGAGCTGCCAGCAGGTGGGAAAAGAGACTGGATGGAAAAAAAAAAAAAATGGAGTTTGTGTTGCCTGATTGTGTTGCCTGATTGTGTTTCCTGATCATCCCTCTGCTCCCCCTGATTCCTGATCCAGCCCCGACTTCCAGACTGGGGCTGTGATTTGGGGAGCTGTGTCCCTGGCAGGGAATGGGAGCAGGCTGGGGCACTCCCAACCGTGCCTGGCTGTGTTTTTCAGGATGCTGGCAGAGCTGCCAAGCCCAGGGAAGAGCCACTGGAGGATTACCAAGAAGATCAGGAGCAAGAAATTGTACGACAGCAAGGTTCTTCCTCTTTCCCTCTCTGGTGTGGCACCTGGGCGTGTTGGCAGCCAGGAGATGGGGAGGACTCAGATTTTTGGGGTTTTTTTGTTTTCCAGAACAAACCTGGAGCCCATTGCTCCTTTTTCCAGGTGTTCAGAGCACCCTTTGTGCTCTTTGTCCCCTCCTCATTTCTGTCTGCATCCACCTGCAGCAGCTGAGCTCTGGGATGCTTCCCAAATACCAACTGGGAGGAATCACAGGAGGAATTACAGCAGGAATTATAGAAGGAATTATAGGATGAATCAGAGGAGGAATTATAGGATGAATCAGAGGAGGAATTATAGGATGAATCAGAGGAGGAATTATAGGAGGAATCAGAGGAGGAATTACAGCAGGAATTATAGCAGGAATTACAGGAGAAATCACAGAAGGAATCACAGGAGGAATTACAGGAGGAATTATAGGAGGAATTACAGAAGGAATCAGAGGAGGAATTACAGCAAGAATTACAGCAAGAATTATAGCAGGAATTACAGGAGAAATCACAGAAGGAATCACAGGAGGAATTATAGAAGGAATTATAGGAGGAATCACAGGAGGAATCACTGGAGGAATCACAGGAGGAAATACAGCAGGAATCACAGGAGGAATTATAGGAAGAATCACAGAAGGAATCACAGGAGGAATCCCAGGAGGAATTATTGCAGGAATCACAGGAAGAATTATAGGAGGAATTATTGCAGGAATCCCAGGAGGAATCCCAGGCTGTGCCAGTGCACCAAGGCCAGATCAATGTTTTTCAAGCATGAGCTAGAGAGGATCACCCTGGCACCTTCTGGCTCACAGAGATAGAAATGAATCCTCTCCCAGCCTCATTCATTCTCTCCCTGCCCTTTGTGAGTGGCTCCTGAGGGGTTTTTTTCTGCAGTTTCCCCAGCTGAGGGTTTGGGCTGCCCGCTGGGAATGAGGGAGTGGGGAAATAAGGGATGGGCAGAGCAGAGTTGGTGTCAGGTCTGCCTTCCCTGAGGGAATCCAGGCCTGGTTGGAGCTGAAATCATCCATGGAGGCTGTGCTGGCTGCTGCATGTCCTGGGTGGGGTTTGTGCCACGGTTTTAAATGTGGTGGATGTGAAATAATCAGCTCCTCATATCCACCCCTCACTCTGCTCCTCATGCAGCACAGGCAGCAGGCTGAGCTGTCAAAGTTGCACTGTGCTGCCAGGATATTAAATGTGCTTCAAGCACCCTGGCTGATTGTGGCAACACCTCTGTGACACCCAAAGGTGCCTGGAAGAGGTGGGATCTGTCCTGGTTTCCCAGGATTCCCAAAGCTGGGCTGGTTTGGTGGAACAGTTCTGTTGGGGACAGTGTAGGGTGTTGTTATTTAGGGTCTCCTTTTCCAGGATTTCCTTTCTGCTGATTTTTTTTTCCCTTCCTGGCTGTTCCCTGTGCCCCCAGGAGGATCATGGAGGGGAGGTGGATGACAACGACGACCTGGAGCTTGTCCAAGAGCAGAAGGACCGGGCGGGCGTGCAGGGAGCCGGTGGCAAGAAGGATGATTACTTCTGAGAGCTGCTGAAGGAAAACGGGATGCTCCAGGAATGAGGGGATGGGAGCTCCTCCTGGGAACTGGCTCCTCGATTAAAACACCGCGCAGAACAAAGGCAGGAGGAGGGAAATCTCTGCAGGCCCTGCAGGGGGTTTGCAGCCCCAGAATTCCATCTCGGTGTGGGGCCACTGCTGCCTCCCCGGGAGATCTCTCAGACTGGGAATGATCTGATCCTGCTGCTTTTCATAGAAGCACTTTCTGATTTCCTGTGTTCTTCGCCCTCTTGTTTTTCATATCCCCTTTTTGAAGCTGGAGAGGGGTTTTTTTGGTTGGTTTTTGGGGATGTTTTTTACCCTCCTGGGCAGCAGAGGAGTGCCTGAGCTGGTCCCTGGACTCACTCGACTGATCTCTAATACAAAGGAACCTGTCTTCATAAATTATTTTGCTCAGCAGTGTTTCTTCGCTCCCCTCTGAGTAGGGTGGGGAGGGAATCAGAGGAAATTTCCTGTTCTTTGTGTGGAGCTGCACCAACCATGGCCCCAGCAGAGTGTGTGTGTGTGTGTGTGTGTGGATGTGAACACCTGCACCCCCTTCCTGCTGCACAGCCCCTCCAGAAACTTGGAGCAGAGCCTTGTGGAGTTCTCCTTGCCTTGCCCTGGAGCTGTGACAGTCCTGCTGGGCTCAGAGTGTCCCCATGGAATGCTCTGCACCTTCCCTGGCTGCTGCTGCAGGTGAGGGCTGGCCTGAGCTGAGAGAGGCTCAGGGACAGCCACACCAAGAAACAGAAAAAAAGGAATATTTACAGCCCAGCCAAAGCAGTTCCAACCTGTTTGGCTTATTTCCAGTCTCCTAACATTTGACAGGGAGGTGAGTTTTGCTTGTTCTAGGCAGGTTTTAATCAGCAAACTGGGTATTGTTGATGCAGTAGATTGAATCCTGTACTTTACTTGGTCTCCAAAAGAAATCTTGCCTGACCTCAGGGACAAAGAAGGAACAGCAGGCTGGAATTTAAAATGAAAGGAGAATGGGCTTAATTATGATATCTCAAAGCCCAGAACCTGTTTGAAGTGATAAGAACAGGGCAGAGCTGTCCCACTCCCTGCCCCGTGCCAGACCCCTGTGCCTGAGCTGTCTCCTGCTTCCTCATCACCACGCTGGAAATCCCAGACTCTGGGACCTCAACCATCAAACACAGCTTGTGGCTGAACGTCATCACCTGGGAAAAAATCAGAGGATCTTTGTTTTTTATTTGAATTAGCTGAGTTCTTTTTAATCCCTTGTTTGTGGCATATTTTGCAAGCACTTTTAGACACTGGGGAAAACAATATTTATTTCCCAACAAGCTCAGCCTTTTTCCTGCTGACAGCATTGATTATTTTTTCTCCCGCTGGTTGTAATGGAGCTTGAAATTTACATTTCATAGGACTTTTTGGTTCTTTGTTTTGATTCTGCTTGTGTTTCTTACCAGTACAATCAGCTGTGCGAGCCCAACTGTGGCGTAGAGCAGAGCAGGATAAGGAAAGGGACAATTTCAGGAAATTATCTTTTAGCCAAGTGCCAGAGCTGCTCGTGGAGCCCAGTGAGGAGCTCACTACAAAACTCTAGTGGGGTTTAAGATATCCAGAATGCCCTGAGATGGTTAAAGCTGTGTTGGTGCTTCCTCTTGAATGATGCAAGGCACGCTGACAGCAGATCAGCTGAGGCTGCAGTTGCTGCTTTCAGAGCATCCAGGTATGGAGGCATCACCCTCCAGGTATGATTTGGGTTTGGTTTTGTTCAGGCTATGAAATAGAAACAGGCCTCGGGGTCTTATTTTTGTTGTATTTTCAGCTTACACAATTCAATTTTTGTTTTTAAAGGAAGCACACAGAGTAAAGTGCAGCGTGTTTCTAAATAGGTGACACAGTGAAGAACTGCAGCAATGAGTTTAGGCATCTTTCCGAGGGTTTTAACCAAATAATATGTTAATATGATCCAAACTGCCGAGGTCAGAGCAGCATCCCTGACCCCCCAGCCCACGTGGGGTGCCAAAGCTCCGTGCCTGAGCTGCCCCAGCTGTGCTCACTCCCTGCTCTCCCTCAGCCTGGCACTCTGAGGTTCAGCCCTCACTGGAAGTGAATCAAGCCCTGCAAATAGAAGCCCCCGAGGGGGGTGAGGCTGCTCGCTGATTCAGGCTGCAGGAGAATCTAAAATCAGGAGGCAGATTCCGTACGTTTGCACGTCTGGGGTGAGTAATCCTCAAAAGTTATGACTTGGAGGGAACTGCAGCAACTCAGGCCTGAATGCAAAGCTCCTCCAGCTTGGAGGATGCTTTAGGAACCATATGTCATGTGCTGCCCTCAGCTGAGAGCAAACATCTCTGCCCTGGGGATTGTCTGCCCTGGCCATAGCTGAGACTAAAATTAGCAGAGTGTTGCATAAATTGTGAGCTGTAGGTTGTCAGTGCTTCATTGCCTGGCCCACAGCAAGTTTTAATACTCGTTCAGTGTTTCCTCTAAGAAGAGACAATAAACCCAGTGGTGGAGAAGCAGAAAAGCCAAACCCCTGTGGTGCTGGGTCTGTCTGGCGGGCTGGAAAAACAATCTGGGATGCTGCTGGGGTTGAGAACATCACAGCTCGGAGCAGATCACAGGGTTTGGCCTGAGCAGCAGGTGCCATGAAAAGCCCAGGCTGGGTTTTACTGCCCAGTGAAGTCTCAGGAAACAGATGGATTGCTAGGAGAGCAAACAATGACACAAAGGAGTCACAGGGAGCCAAAAAAAGCAGGCTGACCAAGCCAAAGCATGTGGCTCCAGCATAAATAATTGGGGTTTTGCTCAGACACAGTGCAAGGCCATAAAAAAAAGTGCAGAAGGTGTAGTTAAACTGTGGTGTTGTAAATTTTTTTGATGGGTTCAGGGCCTTCACTGCTGTGCCAACCATTTTCCAGAGCCTTGGATCTCTCAGCAGAGCTCAGAGTGGGTTGTTAATCACACACAGCTACAGAGATTGGTGCCAGATCTCTTCCCTGGACATGGAAACAACGACAGCTCTGGAGAACAATCTGCTCTTCATCGCTGTTAGGAGAAGGACACAACGTTTGAAGGAGGAAAAACTCGCTTGGTTTGGCCCCAGCCACTTCCTGAACACGCTCACATTTCTCAGGAAGGGCACTCAGATCTCCAGTTTTTGCATCCTGGCAGGAATTCCACATGTAAAATTGCCAAGAAGTGCCTTCAGCAGCACAGCACCCTTTCCTGCTCCAATATCCGAGTGTTTTCCAAGCCATAACTGCACTTTCAGCATCCTTTTCTATGCTGATCCTATTTTTTTTAATTGATTCCCATTGATCCCTCTTGATATCAAAAGAAATTTCTGGCAACTTTCCATAGGCTAGCAGACACCCCCATTAAATCTGGTGAAAAACTAGATGTGGAAATAACTTGCAATACTTGATATTGGTAAATATTTCCTTAGATTTTTCCTTGAAAAATCCAGTCTTTCCAGCAGGAAAAGGCGTCCTGATGTCAGACCATTCATGTTCAATGCATGAGAAAGCAAAATTATTTCAACAAACTCCACACTGCTGCAAATTACACTTTGTGTATATGAAAGCATCACCTTCCAGGTATGATTTGGGTTTGGTTTTGTTCAGGCTATGAAATAGAAACAGGCCTCGGGGTCTTATTTTTGTTGTATTTTCAGCTTACACAATTCAATTTTTGTTTTTAAAGGAAGCACACAGAGTAAAGTGCAGCGTGTTTCTAAATAGGTGACACAGTGAAGAACTGCAGCAATGAGTTTAGGCATCTTTCCGAGGGTTTTAACCAAATAATATGTTAATTATTCTATTTTACAAGTTAAATATAGACAAATGCCTTTGTTTTGCTACAAAATCTGGAACACAGCTCTGTGCAAAACCTGATCAAAACAAGCAAAAAGAAATTTTGTGGGTTTTTTTTTCCCTGCTACTCAGAAAAGAAAGGACTTAAAGCAACTTTTAACAGCTCAAAGCATCTCCCAAACACTGTTTAAGCCTGTCTTTTTATTATAGTTTCATTAGAGCTCTTCTTTCCACATTTAGACAAGTCAATACTCCCGTGTACCTCTCTCAAGGTCGTTTCAGAGAACATTAATTGCGGTGTGATGCTGGGATGGAGCGCTGCTGTCTCCTCCTGTGCTGCAAGATCAGCTGCTGGCTCCAGATGCAGGGATGGATGGAGGGAGGAAGGGCTGGTGGTGCTGCAGAGGGAGGAAATGGCATTTGGGGGAAGGCAGGAAGAAGAATATCCTCGTTCCTTCTGTCTCAGGGTGTGCGCTAAGACCCAGAGTTATCCCTGCTCTCAGCTGACCTCCTGGGAGGGTCTTTATCGCGTCCTTGCCGAGTTTATTTAAATTCCCAAAGCCGAGAGGTTAAAGCAGCCTGGGTGTGCGGTTGTCACTTTTTTAAAAAATAAAATTAAATCCGCGTAAGCTCCGTTGATTCGAGCAAGGTTTGCATGAGCTGGAGGGGAGCTCTGTCACCTTCCCCAGCCCTGCCAAGGACCGCAGCCCTGCTGGTGACAGCCCCCGGGGACAGGAGCATCTCCCGGGCCGTCCGCGGGCACATTTCTGGGGGTTTAAACCACGTAACGTGAGAGTTGCTGTATTTTACGGGTTAAATATAGACAAATGCTTATGTTCTGCTATAACAATTAAAACAGGATCCTATGTAAAATCAGATCAAAACCACGGACAAATTAAAAAAAAATAAAATAACATTGGTGTGGAATGAAATCTGCAAGTCGACCAAGACAGGACTGGGCAGCCTCCAAAAGCCCTGGGGGACGCGACCCCGGTGGGCACAGCAGAGCCCGGGGGAGGGACAGAGGGGTCTGAGCATCCCCTGTGCCGACCCTTAATGGGTCCGAGCATCCCTGTCCCAACCCTTGTGGGGTCTGAGCATCTCGGTATCAACCCTTACGGGGTCTGAGTTTCCCTACCAACCCTTGTGGGGTTTGAGCATCCCTGTCCCAACCCTTGTGGGGTCTCAGCATCCCTCATGCCCGGCCCTTGCAGGGTCTCAGCACCCCCTGTGCCGGGCTTAGCGGGGTCTGAGCATCCCCTTTTGCTGACCCTTGAGGGGTCTCAGCCCCCGCCGTGTCGACCCTTGTGGGGTTTCAGTACCTCCCGTTTCGGCTTTTGTAGGGTCTCAGCATCCCCTGTGCCGACCCTTTGCGGGGTCTGAGCACCTCCTTTTGCCGACCCTTGCGAGGTTTCAGCTACCCCCCTGCCAGCCTTTGTGGGGTCTGAGCACCCCCCGTGCTGGCCTTTGCGAGGTCTGAGCCTCCCCCGTGCCAGCTTTTGTGGGGTCACAGCATCCCCATTTGCTGACCCTTGTAGGGTCTCAGCAGCCGCCGTGCCGACCCTTGTGGGGTTTCAGTACCTCCCGTTTCGGCTTTTGTAGGGTCTCAGCAGCCGCCGTGCCGACCCTTGTGGGGTTTCAGTACCTCCCGTTTCGGCTTTTGTAGGGTCTCAGCAGCCGCCGTGCCGACCCTTGTGGGGTTTCAGTACCTCCCGTTTCGGCTTTTGTAGGGTCTCAGCAGCCGCCGTGCCGACCCTTGTGGGGTTTCAGTACCTCCCGTTTCGGCTTTTGTAGGGTCTCAGCAGCCGCCGTGCCGACCCTTGTGGGGTTTCAGTACCTCCCGTTTCGGCTTTTGTAGGGTCTCAGCAGCCGCCGTGCCGACCCTTGTGGGGTTTCAGTACCTCCCGTTTCGGCTTTTGTAGGGTCTCAGCAGCCGCCGTGCCGACCCTTGTGGGGTTTCAGTACCTCCCGTTTCGGCTTTTGTAGGGTCTCAGCAGCCGCCGTGCCGACCCTTGTGGGGTTTCAGTACCTCCCGTTTCGGCTTTTGTAGGGTCTCAGCAGCCGCCGTGCCGACCCTTGTGGGGTTTCAGTACCTCCCGTTTCGGCTTTTGTAGGGTCTCAGCATCCCTCACGCCCGGCTCTTGCAGGGTCTCAGCGCCCCCTGTGCCGGGCTTAGCGGGGTCTGAGCATCCCCTTTTGCCGACCTTTGCGGGGTCTCAGTCCCCGCCGTGCCGACCCTTGTGGGGTCTCAGCACCTCCCGTTTCGGCTTTTGTGGGGTCTGAGCACCCCCCGTGCTGGCCTTTGCGAGGTCTGAGCCTCCCCCGTGCCAGCTTTTGTGGGGTCACAGCATCCCCTTTTGCTGACCCTTGTAGGGTCTCAGCAGCCGCCGTGCCGACCCTTGCAGGGTCTCAGCATCTCCTGTGCTGGCCTTTGTGGGGTCTGAGCACCCCTTTTTGCCGACCCTTGCGGGGTCTGAGCACTCCCTTTTTGCCGACACTTGCGAGGTTTCAGCTACCCCCCGTGCCAGCCTTTGTGGAGTCTGA
>VWYN01018278.1:114155-149116 GCA_013400075.1 Hippolais icterina | reverse complement strand
GGACGCAGCTCGAGGCTGTGTCCTCCCGCCTCGTCGCTGCTAGCCTGGGAGAAAGCGCCGACCCTGACCCTGCGGCCAGGGCGCGGGGCGGCCTAAGGGCGCTCCCCGCGGGGCTCCGCAGCGGCGGCGGCCTAAGGGCCGCGGCTGAACCCCGGCGGGGACGGGTCCGAGCCGCCCCGGGGCCCACCAGCAGGCAGCGGGGACGAATGCTCATCCTTGAGTCACATCCCTGAGCCCTCACTGGTACTCCTCAGCCCCTCAGCTCCACAGGGACATTTGTTCCCGTGTGGGAAGTGCACAGTCAGTCCTAAAATCCTTGTCATCACGATTCTTGTTTATAGGCCGTGAACTTGTCAAAGTAAGCTGCCACCCTCATGGCAACAGCAAATTGTTCTGGAGGCCGTGGAATCTATAGTGCCTGGCTGCATGCCCACCTTCCTCAACTAACTTGTGCCTAGGTAATGCTCCCGAAGTCCCCGCCGTATCCCACGCCATTGAACTCCCCTGCATGAGGCACAGAGCTCACCGTGCCTTGTTTCAAGCCAAGTACGAGGTTCTCAAGCTACATAAACAGAACCATTAACCTTCAAGCATTGAATTGCGTGTTTCTACTCTACTTGAATGGATGTAATATCTATGAAACCTCTATTTTCCATCAGATTTGACTGAAATTGAAAAACAGGATCAAAGACAATGGGATGAGCAAAGAGAGGAACAGGCAGCATAACGGTGTAAGCTTGTTTCCCTAGAAAGCCAACTAAAAATATTTAAAGTATTTTGAAGACTTCTGAATGTGGCTGCAAAGGTATATAAGGTCACAAGGGTAATAAATGGTAATAAGTTATGGTAAGCTCAAGAAACAGGTGGGAAAAGGTTGGAGATTTTTGAGGGTACTATGAAGAAGTGTTTTATAAACATATATGCTGAAATCTTGCATCTATTAACTGAAGGGAATTCAGTCAGTAGGGTCAACTTCAATATGGTCAGCATTGCAGCCGGAACACCTGAAAAGATAATGTCTGATTAAATAGACTTGGCCTTAAGAAGCAACGTTAGCGGAAAAAAGAAAAAAGAAAAAAAAGAAAAGAAAAAAAAAAAAGTGAGAAATGTGGCCATATTCCAAGAGGAATTTGAAGGTAGAGAATTCCTCTCTGACACTTTAAAAATATTTATGCTATACTCTGTCCTGGGAACCCAAAATGTTATTGGATTCCATATCTATCTGTGCCAAAAATTGTTACTGACATTTTAAGGCCCAGCACCACAGCAGGTGGGCATGGTGCTGATCCCTTTAAAATGTTGGAGTGCCCAAGCCAACTGCTCTTTTCCCTCATGGTATTTGTTCAAGGCAGGTGATGTTTCTGGTGGATTTTTCTGGGCTCACAACAGTAGCAACCCAAAAAGCTGCATTTTACAATCAGAACCTGTTTCAAAGTGAATTTTGCAACACCTGTCGACTGTGCAAAGCTTGAGACAGTCACGGTCGGGTCACCACATGTCAGTGCTGAGACACTGTTTCTTCCTTCCTGCTCCCTCCCAACACACATGGCTCATGAATAGTAGCACCAATGCCAGTAGAGTCTAGTGGATGACAGGAGACAGAGAGACAACAGCACCAACACCCAACGAACCAGAGCCTGATACCGCAGGGCCAGAGTCATATGCCAGCAATGCTCATGATTTCTATCTGCCGCCAGAACTGCTTCATAAGCTCCTACCCCCCTGGAGGAGTTCGTCACCAATTTCTCTTTGTCTTTCAAACCACATTGCTGGCTGTGGGGGGCCACCATCCTGGAGGGGCAGTCACTCCACCATTTTAAGTTTCTCTTTCTTGCTGGAAGGCCAGTGGAAATTTAGCAATTTTGTATCTAGTGGTTATTCACTGTTATTTTTTGCCTGTTGATGTTTTGCATGTTAGAAAACTGTTATTTTTTCACTTGCATCTATTTCTATTTGTTTCTCCTTAGGGTAGAAAGGGGCTGACTGAAACTATAAGGGGAGGTAACTGATTTCTGAGTGTCCACTTTTGAATTGTCTTAAACCGAGACAAACTTTTACCAGAAGTTGGATCCACAGCCACTGTTACAAATAGCCATTAGATTTTTCAAGCTATTGTTCTGGGATGAAATACAATTATATTCAACTATTTGATCTGGTTTTCTATGCTCTTATAAAATATGAAAAAAAAAAAAAAACAACAATATTCTTGCAAGAAATTTTCTTGGCTGGAAAATGAAAAATGAGTGTTTTGCTCCATCCTGAAAAAAACCCCCAGCATACCTTTTTGTTCTAGGAAATCTCCCCTGAGAGCAGAATTTTACAAAGTTGTTCAGGCAAAATGAGCAAGGGCAACTGGAAGTCTAGGCAATTGCTTACTTATTTCATAAAGTTCCAGTTGATATAGGTATTGGATGTGCTGCTCAGGTTTGCTGCCAATTCTCTGGTTTTACAACCTGGACCAATTTTAAAGTGTTTTCTTTCACACTTTGCTGCATCAAATGAATATTTAAAATGAATAATCAGGAGAATGAACATTAAGAACTCAGCTAGGCAACCTGCTCCAGCTGGACCTGCTTCACACAGGAGGTTTGACTTGCAAGTCCTGGAGGTTTCTTTTATCCTGTATGATTCTGTGTTCAGACCCTCACTGAAAAAACACAGGAAAGAGAGCACCTGACTGAAAACAATGAATAATGAAGCTAGCCTGACAAGGTACTGTCAATTGCACTGTTATACAATTTTTTGTCCTAATACCTCTTCTGTTACTAAAAAATAATTCTAAAGAGTTGTGACTTCTCAAACACCCATTCATCTTGTTATTATTGAACACCCACCGTGTTATTGGTTTGCATTTGCACCCATGTCATGAATGAGTGTTTAATATTGTTTAAGAAATCACTGGCAAGAGCATCTTGAGTGACAACAGGTTTAATGTAACAGCATTTAAAACAGTACATCAACTTAACAGTATTTAACTTAAATTATAACTTAAGTTAAACAATTTAAGCAGTTAAAAAATGAGGAGAGCAGCATTTTTTCCCCACATTTGGTATAGCACATGCACACTTGTATGCACACAGACATAGAGTCAGTGCTCTCTAGCAGGTCAGCCCCCAGCCTGTGCTGATACTTGGGGATATTCCTCCCCAGCTGCAGCACTCTACACTTGCCCTCATAGAGCTTCATTAGGTTTCTCTCTGCTCCACTCTCCAGCCTATCAAGGTCCGCTGAATGTCAGCACAGCCTTCAGGTGGATCAGCCACTCCCTCTAGTTCTGTATCATCAGCAAACTTGCTGGGGGTGCATTCAATCCCTTCATCCAGGTCATTGATAAATTGTTGCAGTGTGCTTTTTAAGTCATATGTATCCATGTTTTCATTTTATGGTTTAACCTAACACACCCCTGCTTTTTCCCCTGGCTTTTGGTCCAACCCAGGTGTTGCAATCCTTCCCTTGCCCAATTCCACCCATGTTATTTCCCCTAATTCCCCTCTCAAGCTCTGCTGTCATTGGGGAGTCACCTGACCCCAACCTCTCCTACCCTCTGTGTGCATAAAAGCCATCTGCACATGGCAGGTAATGGTCTTGGGATTTCACCATGCATTGAATAAACCAGCTTCAACCCCCAAGACCCGTGCTGCTGTTCCATCTGTCCCTGTGCCGAAGATTCGATAACTGGGACCCACAGAACTCACAAGGGGGGGTTTGTCCTTGCACCTCGTTCTGTGCTGCTTAACCTGGAGCACCCCTGGGGGTACAGAGGTACCTCAAGGAAACTCTACAATAAACAAACTGAGTAAGACTAGATCCAGTAGTGATCCCTGGGGAATGCCACTGACTACAGGCCTCCTCCTGCATTCTACTCTGTTGATCGTGATCCTCTGAGCTCTGCCATTCACCCAGTTCTCAATCCATCTCACTGTTTGTTCATTTAACCCACACTGCCTGAGCTTACCTACAAGGATGCTATGGGAGACAATGTCAAAAGCCTTGCTTGAAGCTGAGGTAGACAACATCCACTGCTCACCCCTCATCACTCCATCCTGTCATGCCAACTCAAAAGAGCTGTAGCAACTGTAATGCAATTGGTGCAAACATGTATTTAAGGATATTTGAATATTTATTCAGAAAGTATCAGTCTATATTTCTTTAGTCTACCTCTTCTGGGTTTTGCCCTAAAGTGAGTCAAATCTGTATTCTACCATAATATGGGTGGATGTAAACAAAGTTCAATTGTGCTCTTACGGAAAGTATTTAAAAGGATAATGAAAATTGTCTGGAAAAGAATTCAAAAATTTATCTTTTTGCCTTTTTCTTTTTTTTTTTAATAATGTTTTAATGATGCAGTGGGATTGAGTGGCACTTTGCCATATGAGGAAGTTCATTTTGAGCCAGGAGGAACAGTTTAGTGGTCTTGTAACTGAAATATATGTGGACTTTCTGGAACCACAGATCTGACTTTTCCCAGGACTGGCTGTTCTTCATAATTTTTAAAGCACTGAAGGTAAACTGAATACCTTGTGGCTTACCTTAGTTATCTAATATATTAAGTCCCCATTTGGACAGGAATCCTATAAAAATTTTTATTTAAAAATGTGGGAGCTTTCTTTGGGAAAGATAATCTCAATTTTCTGACTGTTGTTTTACAGTGCTTTGATCTATTGTATTCTTAGTCTCTGTTTCGGAATATGTTACACAATTTCAGCTATGTTATACAATTTTTCACTGTGGAACTTTGCATGAAGAATTTGCAAATACCGAGCAAGGGAAAAATCAGCATCATGTGTCCCTCTTAGTAGCAGAGAAATAGAGGTAGACAAGAGTGGTGGTCCTGCTACAGCTGGCTAGCTAGTCAGCCTTGTGCTCCAATACAGCTTTGGTCTGCCATATTCAAAACTCTCATCTCTTAACTCACGCAATAAAAACTCAAATGTTCATGGTCTTTCACATACCTTCACATCTTAAAAGTCATAATATTTAATGGCTCTTGCCTATCCTTCTTCTGAGCCATATGCTAGTAATTCTATTAATACTTCCTTTGAAATGGCCTTTGTTGTAGAAGCAGTTGTAAGTATCCAATACAATATGAAAGGACAGCTATTGTAGTTTTTTCCTCAGAGTTGTGACAACTTCAGATCTAAAGAAGTAGACACATTGTTAAATAGAGAGAGTCTTTAGTGGATAGATTTCTAGCTTGTTGTCTAGCTCAGTACAATGAAGGGAAGCTACAAGATACTATGCCTAGGTCTTATTTTATTTTCTGAGTTTTCAAGTTTGTAAAAAGCAGGAGATACACAGTGTAGTCCTTGAAATTAAAACAACTCCAATAAGACAATGCCCAAGTACATAGGAGACTAGAAGGGAAAGAAGCATCTTTATGCAAAAATTATATGAGAACAGACTATTCATTTCCCTGAGACTGGCTTCTTTGCAGTAATAGCATCTAATAAAGCAGAGGGTGAATATCTCCTTCCAGATAAATAATGATTGTAACAAGGGAAATACAGTGGAAGACACAATAACTTCAAATGAAACAAACTGAATCAATTTTTAGGCAAGAGATTGAGAGATGCTATCTTAGTTTAGGGTGCAGTTTAATATGTATTTATCTATACTCTTATCTTTCCTTAAGCCACATGAGATCACTGGTAGCCATGAACAAAGCAGCCACATGGACAAGGAAAAGACAAGAAAAGTAAATTCACAGAGTCACAAGTTGTTTAACCTGGATAATCTGGGGAGGAGGGGAGGAATTAGGAAGAGAGAGAAGAAGGATGCACAGACCTTAAGGAAGAGTTCGTTGATCTGCTTTCCCTTATTTTAAATAGCTTCCTAGAGCAAATTTATTCCATAGGGAAAAGCATATTCTGTTTAAACTGATTTTTAAGGTGTAAAATGATCTCATGTCATCTGGAGCTTAACCAATCTCACAAGAGACTATGAAATGTTCTCTGTCATTTCTCTTAAGGGATTTAAAACCATAATGTCATGCAGTATGGTATCGTGTGATTGCCTAAGAAAACTATCAGATATGGGTACTGTGTTGCTATTTGTATCTACCAATAACTTTCACAATCCATATAAAAATATGTATAACATATTTTCTTCTTCCCCAAGAACATCTGCCATAATAGAATTATACTTGTGCACTCTGAAGTGCTCATTTGGAATTTCGGGAAAAGTTAGCAGGATCATTGCAATGGTAGAGTCATTTTCAAACCACAGCAGAACAGCCTCTGCCCTATTATTTCTTTATCTTGGCTCTCACCTTTCTTTTCTTTTCAGTTTTTGTGCTCTATTTCCAAAGATGCAATAAGTGTGTTTGTGATGGAGTTCTATTAGACTTTGCATTTAGCTATGACTGTGACTGAGTCACAGTCCATTTTAAAAACCACAGAGTAACACAAATTAATTCAACAATGGGATTTCCATCAATCTGGTATTAACCACATTACTCAGAAAATGTAACATACAGCCTTACCACAGGAATCCATGAGGTAAACTATTTAGGTTTTTGCTTTAAAATAGAAAGAAATAGATGCTAATTCAAACCTGTCCATTTCCTATCTTGAGGTTATGTCAAAAGAAGGCTGCCATCTCCCTGTCAATTTAAACCAAATATATCTTCTTAAAGAGCTGCTTGTTCCATCAAGTCTAGAATGAGTCTATGGCACATCTGTAACAAGAAACAATCCCTAACTCCTGACACATCAACAAGATTTCCACCTACCTTAAGAAATATAGCTCAGATATCATGTGGGCTATTTGGACTCCTGACAGGAGTCAAAGGATACTTGGGGACCAGTGAAGTATATGAGAGAACATCACCAGATTCAATTACCAGTGTGTTTTAACCACCATAGAAGACATTTGTAATTTTTTGGTAGTGGGTATTTTTATAGAAACATAGAATTTTTAGGTTGGAAAAGACCTACAAGATCGAGTCCAACCACTAAATCACGTCTTCAAGTGTCACATCCACATGTCTTTCATGAGTGTTTTCATGGATGGTGATTCCACCACTTCCCTGGGTAGCCTATTCCAATGCCTGACTACCCTTTCAGTGAAGAAATTTTTCCTAATATCCAGTCTAAAATTCCTCTGGTGCAGACGGAGACCATTTCCTCTCGTCCTATTACTTGTCACCTGGGAGAAGAAATCAACCCTCACCTGTCTACAATCTCCTTTCAGGTAGTTTCCTCTATGGTCTACCCTGAACCTCCTTGTCTCCAGGCTAAACACCCCCAGTTTCTTCAGCTTTTCCTGATAGAATTTGTGCTCCAGATCTTTCAACAACTCCATTGCCCTTCTCTGGACTCTCTCCAGAGTCTGGACGTGCTCCAGAGCCAATGTCTTGTAGTGAGGAACCCAAAAATGGCCACAGCACTCAAAGTGTGGCCTCACCTTTGCCTGGTACAGGGGGACAATCTCCACCCTAGTACTGGTGGCTACTTTTTGGCTACCTATACACACACTGGCTATATTCAGCTGCTGATGACCTGCACCCCCAGGTCCTTTTCCTCTATGCAGCTTTCCAGCCACTCTTCTCCAACTCCTGCATGAGGTTGTTGTGGCCCAAGGACTCAGCATCTCAGCTTGTTGAATCTCACCCATTGGCCTTGGCCCATCAATCCATCCTGTGCAGATCCCTCTGTAGAGCCTTACTACCCTCCAGCAAATCAGCACTTTCACTTAACTTAGTGTAATCTCTGAACTGACTGAGGAGGCACTCAAACTAGTTGTTTAACGGGTCTGGTGCCAACACTGAGCCATGGGGAACACCACTGCTGACCAGTCTCCAGCTAGTTGTAACTCCATGCACCTTCACTCTCTGGGCCTGGCCATCCAGCCATTTTTTAACCCAGGCAGAATGCCCCTGTCCAAGCCATGAGAAGTGAGTTTATCCAGGAGAATGCTGTGAGGAATAGTGTCAAAGGCTTTACCAAAGTTCAGACAGATACATCCACAGTCTTTTCCTTATCCATTAGCCAGGGTCATCCTGTCACCAAAGAAGATCAAGTTAGTCAAGCAGAACCTGCCTTTCCTAAACCCAAACTGGCTACGCCTGATCTCCGGGTTGCCCCATACATGCTAAGTGAAGGTATGTCCTTCATGAGCCTCTCTGGTACTGAGGCCAGACTGACAGGCCCATAGTTACCTGAATCCTCCTTCCCACCTTTCCCGTAGATTGGAATTATATTTGCTAGCATCCTGTCATCTGGAACCTTATTAGTTATCCAGGACTGCTGGTACATGATGGAAAGTGTCTTGGTGACTTTTGATGGCAGATCCCTCAGTAACTTTCAGTGGATCGCATCCAGCCCCATGGACCTGTGTATGTCTAAGTGGTATAACAGGTCAGTGGTCATGAGCCCTTTAATATACAGTCTTCATTCTGATCCCCATTCCTGTCTTGCAGTTCATGAGGCTGGGTACCCAAAGAACAACCTGTCTTGCTATTAAAGACAGAGGCAAAGATGGCACTAAGTACCTCTGTTTTTCCCTCATCCTTTGCCATAATGCATCTCCCCACATCCATGACATAGGGAGATCCTCCTTAGCCTTCCTTTTTATTCAATATCAGAGAATCACAGAATGTGCTTGGTCAGATGGGATCCACAAGGTCCATGAAGTCCTGGACAGGACTTCCCAAGAGTTATACCATGTGCTTGAGAACATTGTCCAAACACTTCTCTATGTATTTATGAAAACATTTTGTGTATTCATAAAAGCACTTATGTTGTCTTTTACAGCAGTAGCCAGATTAATTTCTGGGCTTTGTCCCTTCAATTTCCTTCCCTGCATAACCTCATGACATTCTTGTAGTCCTCCTAAGTTTGGAGGTGGGAGTTTCCTCCCACCTTTGGAGGAAAGCCTTCCTTTTCCTCCAAAGGTGATATATTCTCTTTTTTGCCCAGAATTCCAGAGAAATTCTGGCATCTAGGATGCCTTTTTCTACATCAGCTTGGTTTTTGGCACTTGATGACAGACTGCACCCTGAGGATTTCCTTCTTGAAAAAACCTGGACTCCTTTGCCATTCAAGACTGCCTCATAAGGGATTTTGACAACTAGGTCCCTTGACAGACTTTCTGTCCTGGTTTGGAGCAGATTAGGGGAAGAACCCCTAGAGGTGTCCCCTAAAGCAAACCTTCACCACCCTTCCCCCACCCCCCAGCCCTGGGTTCGGGAGGGAAGAAAACTCCTTGGAGGAAAAGTGGAAGAACCGTTTATTTAATAACACTTCCCACACAAAAGAAAAGAAACGGGTACTGGTGAGGAGGGCGATGAATCTTCTGTGTCGAGCTCAGGAATCCCAGACTTTCTCAGGTCCAGTCAGGTCCAGGAGCCGGTCCTAATTTTCGGGAAGGGGGGAAAGAAAAAAAAAAAGAGAAAACAAGCAAAACAAGCAAAGAATAGCAAAAGAACAAGCAAGCAAAGCAAGCAAAGCCAATCGCAGGCAAGCCAGCTGCAGCCAAAAAGTGAAAATAAAGCAAAAGCCCGCAGCCGTTCCCCCCCCTCCTCCGCGCCCCCAGCGAGGGCCTGCCCATCAGCCACAGTCCTCGCGGAGGGGAAGAGAAAACAACTGCCAGCAGACACAACTGCCCCACGATATAGGATATAGAGTAGAAGTCGCCTGCCAACCCAGGACACTTTCCTAAATCCAAGAGGGTAGTTATGCTGACCTCCTTCCTTTTTTCTGTGAGAATTGAAAATTCTATCATTTCATGATCACTGTGCCCAAGATTGCCTTGGACCATCATATCACCCTCTACCTCTTTTCTGTTCACAAAGAACAGGTCCAACAGGTGCCTCCCCTTGGCTGACTTGCTGTGTCAGAAAATGGTCTTATACTCAAGGAGCTTCCTGGACTGTTTTCCCTCTCTGCTATATTGTATTGAGCGTAGGTATCTGGAAAGCTGAAGTCCTCCTAGAGAAGAAGGGAAAACGAATGTGAGACTGCTTATAGAATATTTCATCTGTCTCTCAATCCTGGTGTAAGTTATTGTACTTAAAAACTGCCATGTCTTACATGAAGAGAAAACCTCTGGAACTAAAGATACTTTTCTGTCCAGAAGGAAAAATATCCACTCTGTCTAGCCATATAATTAATGACCAGAGGACATTTAATGTGCCACATGCTATAAAAAAAATAGTGCTGACTGAACATGTTGGTTTCATTTTTTCAGTCTGGGCAGCAAGAAAGAATTGCTGAGAGAGAGTTGTTTCCACTCACTTTTGCTTAATATACAGACAAACTTGGAAAGTCATGACCTAGTTTCAAAGAACAGTGTTATCTCAAATGCCTACTGCCTTACCTATATGAGGAATGAATGCATCAGAATGAAAAGGCTCTTGGACAAGCCTAGACGAAAGAAAGAGCTGTGTCACATATCTGAGTAAATGAACAAGCAGAGAAAACAGCAAAAAACCCTCATTACAAGTAATGCAGTTCAGCTCTCCAGGGTAAGAAAATCATCTTCTCTTAACAGTTCAGACACCTTCAATTTTAGAAAGTCAGGATTTAGAAAGGATTGACTGGGTGTCTCAGAAAACCTCTCAAGCATGAGGAAGAATGAAATACGTACTTTTACTTGATGGGGAATGGCAAAGTTTGCTATGTAGGCAGCAGTAAAACAGCATAACTGCCAGGTGCTTCATAAGAGACAATTCATAAAACCAAGATTTACTTTAATAAAACATAAAGAAAAATAAACAATGTTCAGGCACAAAAACTAACAGCACATAATCAGTCAGGGACAAAAAATGGTAGCACACTGATCACATCCCCAGCTTCAGTCTCAATGGTATCATAAACCCATTTTCTATTGCAGCGACATTCTGGTCCACATTTGTTTGAATTGCATTTGGGGCAAGGATAGAAGCAACCCAGGCAGTCCATTTCCAGGCAATCACATAAATCTATGTCATTACAAAGCAGCCTGCCATGTTTGTCATACTTCTTTGTAAATCTGTGAAAGAGAACAAAAGTTATTCTCAGACAACACTTGAACACATTCAGAGACCAAACCAAACATGTGGAAAACATCTGTATAACAAATATTTAATCTTTAACAAACTCACAGCAAAATGAAATATCACCATTATATACTAATTGCAAAAACCATTGGTACTAAGAAATGAATGCATGCCATACTATATAAAAATTCCCTTAAAGTCTCACAGAAAAATCTGGTTTTCCTGACATGGCTTTCAAGGGTAAAAAGAAATCACTCTGCAAAATACAGTGTTTTAATTAATTTCATTTAGATTCACAGAACAGCCTACCAGCCATCTTTTAAAGTAAAACGAGTAATAAATTAGAGATCTTACTTGGACTCATATAAAAAATTTTGTTTCATCTGTGACATGCACGCTTTCTTTTTCTGCTGTCTAGTTTCAGGATTGAAGTCAGCTACCTGAGGTCCTGGATTTTGAAAGGCTAAGCATTTTAATTGTTTCTCCAGTTTTTGCTATAAATAAACAACAGAAAATTTGTAATTAGTAGAACTGGAAAATATATTTTTATATACTAGCTATATAATATATATATAATGTATTAGCTGCCAAGTGTCCTCACTGGCTTTTGAATGACATTGAAGTTAATATTCCTAATAACTTATAAGATCAAATTGATTGTTTAAAATGCTTGCTTGGATAACTATTAATCAAGTATTCCTTTTACCGACTGTGCATCCTGACTGGAGATGGAACAATCATGACTCTGAACACATGACTCTGGTACAGCGGCATGGAGTTTGCAAGTTGCCATGTGAGAGGCAGAACTATGCGTTTTGTTCTTCAGCTTCATCTAAAATGTAAAAAACAAGCACTATGATTATAAGAATCTGAAATTGATTCACTCTTACTTTCACTGTTCTCTCAGATGCCTAGAAACTATCTTTGTCCAAATAATCTGAGGACAAGAAAAATGTCTGAAGGAGCAATTAATACAGTTTGAAAGCATTTGCACAAGTGAGAAGTACAAGAAAAAAAAGTACCCAACACACAGACAAAAACAAAGAAGTTCAACTGAGCACAGTTTTCTGAGAAATAGGAGGATGCATTTTTCTGCCAATTTTGTGGAATTCATGTTTGCAATTAGCTAAAACTGCTGAACATTTTTGGAAGCTAAAACATTATCTCTGTGTATTACCATTTCACATAGTCAGTGTATGTTGACAGATATTTCTAAGGTCACTGCAAACAAACATAAGCATCACGTCAAACAATTTCCTTTCAGAGAATGACTGTGAACTTTGACCATACACTTGTCATTCATTATGTAAAGGCACAAAAATACATACAAATTTATCTTTTTCTCTTGTTATGTAAATGCCTTGCCATCTCTTAGGTTTCCTGGAGGGTGTCATTCCTTTCAGAGTTCACAGCGATTTTCCACAAACAATTGAGTGCTTTCACTGTTTCTCAGGGGAAAGCAGCAGCAGTTCAGCCCAATCTGCTGATACAGTGATTCAGAAATATCCATGCACTTGAGTGCACTTTTTTACAAGATAATTGATACTGTGCATCTTCAGCTGCATCCTCCTGAAAACATACAGGGCAATCTCATACCGCATTCAGACATGCCTGCTTTGGACTCAGGGGTAGATTTTCAGCATCATCACCATTCACAATCATAAATAATGCAATTTTAAGTTTCAAAAGAATAATAACATATGGTGATAGTCTTTCCTCTAAAGACTAGTCCTCTATTTCCCTACTTAGAATTGCTCTTAGTTCTCTAAATCATTGCACTTCAAACTTGATCCATTTCACTGTTACTGTTACTGATATTTTCCTGTTGACTCTAGCTCTTTATTTTTGTAATGACTGAAGAAATTGAAGGCAATTGTAAATATCTTGATAATAAAATAGTACTGGAGAAGTCATACCAATTTTTTGTGTCTTATTGAGCAGTCCTTAGCAGGAGACACTATTTTTCTGCAGATATTTCCTGGGAAGAATAGCTTTCCTTGCAGTTTTCTTCCATGAGATCATTCATTTGACCACCCTTCTGAAGTATGCACCTATTTGTTAAACATATACAAGGATATAAATAGATTTGTAATTTAAAGTTTCTGGGTAAGCAGGTGATATCCACGCAAGGCTTTTACGTGTTCTTAATCAGCAGGAAATGCAGAACAAAATGTGGCTCAGTAGCAGGCTCTATTTTAAAACTGTAATGAAATGTAATAATGTAATAATATCCAGAGCATGTACAAAAGCTGTATCACCGAGGTCACTCCATAATTCGCAAAATACCGGTCGGAAAGCCGCTGGTGTTTGGGTAACGCAGAGCTCGGGAGGGCTGTTGCCACGCTGGGTCCTGGGCGTGGCGCGCACGCAGTCCCCGCGCCAGCCCGCAGGTGGCGCTGCTGCTCCAGCCGTGCGCAGCGGGGCACGCTGCGCCCGTCGGCGGCATTCCCTGCGGATCCGTGCAGTTCTTCCCGGAGGTTGCAACCAACGGAATAAACGTTAGGTGCTTGGCTTTTGAATCTCACTCCTTTGCGGAGGATTTTTTTTAATAAAATGGAATGTGGACCTTTTAGATTTAATAGGAAAAAGGGCATCACTCACTCTGCTAACAAAGTACCCAGGGAGGTCTGTGGGTTCTGTGAGTCTATCCTACAAACGTTATCCATCACCTCTCTGTCATCAACACAGGTTCAGGATGGATGTTAGCTACCTCTTACCAACCTTGTGCAGATACTTAGCTGAAAATTTTTGTGCTATATGTACATTACCAGTGTCTCACACTTTAACACCAAGCAAAACCAGAATAATTTAAGATTTCTGGAGTTCCTCCAACCCTTCCCCACATGCTGCCCAGTCTCTCCTATGACCTCTGAAAGGTAGCACAGTGGCCTCTATTAGTTTACCCTGTACTTCAGGACTGTTGCCCCAACCCTGTCGCAGAGATCTTCATTTCACCACTGCCAAAGGACCAGCACCTCTCTAAGATAAGCAGGAGTCCAAGCCTTAGGTTTCCTCTCTTGCAGCCACTTCCTGCAGGGAGACAGTCAAAGTGAAAATAGGAACCAGAAGGGAGAGTCTTTGTATTACCTGGAGGGGATGTCTTTTAGAGAGGTGAAACAGCCTTCCAGCCTGTTTCAGAGAGGGTTCCCTGTTCTCTTCAGTAACCTGAAGAATGACAGATGTGACAGTGTTCACAATGGGAGGTTTGACAGCAACTATTTTAGGTCTGTGACTTGAGTATCATTTAAGGGTTAGAAAAGGAATTATATTACCANCAACAAAAAAAAAACCACAAAAAAACCAAAACAACACCACCAAAAACATTTGCACTCAAGTTGGAATCCTTGTAAGGATTTGCTTCCTACATTTCCTCTTAAGTCCAACTATACATCTAGCACTGTAAAAGCACTTTATGAGTATGCATGATTGTCATCCATGCCTGTTTTTTCACAGTATGCCAGGTTCAGGAGCAGAGAAGCCATCAGCAGCTACCAGTGTAAGCATGCAGTTTCCATGTGTTCTGTGGCAGTGTAAAAATTTGACTGCTTTGACAACTAAGTCCTAACAGTTATCTAGAACCAAACACACTAAATCAGAGACCTCATCTTAAATACTAGCAGAAAATAACAAGAATCTTGTTCCACAGATGTGTTCCAAATGCCCTTGCACCTCAGCAAAAATATCCTACCCAGAGAAAGTAGCTGATTTATGTCTCCACATACATATACTTTAAGTATATTAAGTTGAATTTTAACATTCAGAAGAGACAACAAAAAATGAATCAGAACGTGACTAGGAAAGTGAGCAGGACTGATTATCCTCCATAGTGTGTTCTGAGAAGAAATGGAAATGAGGGAGACACAGACATCCACTATGAAGTCTGGAGAACTTAATTATACAAAGGAAAGTATTCTTAGTCCTGAAACAGATTTTTTTGCTCTACTGTTTTTAGTTTGACTGCAGTGCTAATCCGGAGGCAATACATTGAACACTGGTTAATTCCATAAAAATTTAAACTCTGAGGATAACCACAAACTGCACTCTTCCTCCACCAAAACCTGTCTTCTCCCATGTGTTTTGAATACAGCAAGTACTTTTCTGGAGGTCATCACCCACAACTGAACATCCCATTGTGGCTACAGTGTATGGCTAAGAACTGGCAATTTCAACACAGAGCCTTGAAACAGCTGTTGAGGCTAAAAACACAGTAAAGGGGGAAGAAAATCAGAGGCTGTGTTAATAATAAGAGTCTTATCCATGATAGAGATGTTTTAGAGAACAGTTTCAGAAGTTGTTGGGATTTGGAAGGAATTACATTTGTTTATGATTCTCATTAAAAAAATGTTTTCTTATATTTGCTTTTTCAAGAATTTAACATTTCTGTTTATGATCCCTGCAGATTATACGGCTAAATGTTTCAGCTGGTGTGAGATGTGGTGACCAGCATTCCAGATACATCAGGTGGTTGGATCTCAGTAGCCTAAAGCTAGTGTGTCTGCAGGGCTTGCCAGAGTGAATCCACATTGTTTTCAAGTTGTATTTGTTTGTGCCTTTGGAGACATTCTGGCTGAGATATGTGAGCATGTTCATCACATTCACCAGGGCAAGATGAGATGCCCTATGGCTTTAATCCCCCTGTGCACACACAGATTAGACAGACCTATGGCAATAGTCCCACATTCCTCACAGCCTAGCTCTGCAGAGATGTCTATGGGCTCAGGAACTAGCAGTCAATTTTGTGACGCTTTCAAGTATAGATCTTGGAATTTCTATAGGACATCTGATGTCAGTCAAATTTAGAATGGGAATAAAATAATCTTTCTCAAAGCAACCATGGATTGAGCTGCAAAGCTGTGGAGAGACCACTTGGCATCTATTCTGTGCCTTCTCTCACAGCCATAGATGTACATGTGTGTTCATAGGACAGCCTTGAAGCCAGGTAGGAAACACAGACCAGATGAAGAAATAGTTCTTATCTCTTGTAACTCAGCTGGTTTACCAGAACCCTAACAAACATGGTGACAGTGCAATGGCCCATTCTTTAACAAGGATCTAGAGGAGCAAATACATCTCTTTCCTAGTAAAATAACACAAAGCTTTATGAGTTCTCCCTCCCAAACCCAGACATTTTCTGCTGTATCTAGAAGCGAGGGCTCCTGTAGCTCAAGTTAAACAGCTAATTATAAAATCATGTTCATCTTCTAGCTGTCATGCAATAGGCAGAAGAGGTCTGCCAGGTACTTACCTACCTTCTGAAAACCTGTGGTTCTGAAGGGTGTGTGTTCAGTTCAAACCAGACAGCAAGGAGGGTCTCCGTAATCTTAAGCTGTACTTACTAAAGAGAGGAGGGGAATGGCACAGCCTGGATTTACTGCTGCACAGTTCCTCTGATAGTGGAAGTATGACATCAGCCCCAGAGAGACTGAAACAGAAGACAAATAATCAAAACAGTGCTCCCCAGAGAAGCAGGCTGAAGACAGTGCCGGGTAACTGTCTTAAAGGACCTCACACTTTCTGTCTCATTAATTATGACTTTTATATAGTACTTAGCACAAAGAGTGGGAATAAAGAAATTGCATAAACCGGGATGAGAGTTCTAATTTCTCATTTGCATCTCTGAACAGAACAGCAAATTTCTTTCTTAGAGCTTTTTATTTTTTTTCTTAAAGGTAAGTAAAGAAAAATATCCTGTAATTAACTACTGCATTTTTTATTGCAAAGAATTTTAATAGTGATGTATTTTTAGGGCATGGATATAGTAAGGAAATACTTTACCATTTTAGATAAAATTTTCTTGATTCTATTCATTGTTTCCAGAAGTTAAAAGTAAATATGCTCCCCAATTACTGAAATGAAGTGCAACCTCATGTTTCAGCTTGCTGCCTTTCAAGTTTATTTGTTGCACTAGTGCGGACAACTCAGCCTTCTCCTGATACCTCCAGATGACAACTTTCAGGATGCTGTAATAACTAAGGGCTTTCATTATTCTTCTCTAGAACACTGCTAAATCCTAAAAAGCATCTGAAACTGTCAAATCTTATAAATTTTCCTTTTGTGGCTTAGACAAATAGCCTAACCTGTCTTTTTGTCTTAATCAGCTGTATTCACCCATTCTCTGAGTAGTTGTATAACCCAGACAGAGGCAAGTAGATTTTTTTTATTTACCATATTTTTCCTTCCCTCCAAACATTTTAAAATACAAAAGTTGATACA
The DNA here is from genome assembly GCA_013400075.1 of Hippolais icterina. Classification (NCBI taxonomy): domain Eukaryota; kingdom Metazoa; phylum Chordata; class Aves; order Passeriformes; family Sylviidae; genus Hippolais; species Hippolais icterina. Next base: position 131,925 of record VWYN01018278.1, on the reverse strand, counting down.
TCATTCAAGCAGTAGACCTCAGCCAGGTTATACAGATGCTGCTACACATCTTCATTTTGCTTCACAGAGTGAAGGAGTTTTGTTGTGAAAAATAAACCAGAAATCACTCAAGAGAAAAAAAAAATCACAGTTTCCTGAGTACTTATATAGCAGCAAGCCAAAAACAAGAAACCTACAACCTGTTTTATTCTCATAATTTTTTCCAAGGTTATTCTTTCTCCATATGATGCCTTAAGTTTTATCTTTCATGTTTTTCAGATTCTCTGCTGCCTAGGGGTGTAGTTCTGAGCCTCATGTTAAGTGTTAGTAAGCTCTCTTCACAGAGTAGGTAGAAAAAACAAATCCTTTTCCTGCTGAAGATCAAGGATGAGTACAACTTCCAGGCCCAAAAACATAAACAGTGGACTGAAGAAGGAAGACAAGATGATACTTCACAACCCTAAGCTGTAATTGGACAATTAAACCCCAATATGCAAATGACCAAACATAAAAGAGTGAGACCTTGTGACTGGTCGTCCATTTTGTGACCATTTTAAGTCCACCTTGGGTGTACCCCTGGTCAGGCTCTTGTGCTGTCCAAGGTGTACCCTTAAAGGCCTTTCAATAAATACCTACTTTATTTTCTAGCCCTGTTCTGTCTCTGTTCCAGGTCAGCCTTCACAAGGCATCACATATTCTACTTGATGAAGAAAATAGAAATTAACTCTATCAGTACAAAAATTGTAATTAAACCATCTTATACTTAATATCTCTTTCCACTTAGCTAATAACACTTGTATACCTGAACATTTTCTGAATTGCTTGTGCATGAGTTGTATTTGTTTATCATGGTGTATGTGGCAATCTGCTCAGAAAAACTTCTCCTGGCTGGGTGACAGGCTACAAGGATGTAAGCACAGGAGGATTAAAATCTTAGGTGACATTTAGAGAGATTGATTTCAGAGGTGAAATTCCTAGGAACAAGTCTTCCCCACCATGAGTATCAGACTGTAAATACACCTGAGTAGATACAATGCAAATATCCCCACCTGGGGTGAGGGAGGTGCAGGGGAGCAGATGTGTTATATTTTTCTTGAGCTTCCTGGTCAGGCTAATTGCTCCTCCAACACCCCAACACACTCTGCCTGCAATGTGCTCAGTAGAACCGACAGCAAGACAAATGGGGCTGCTGAAGAGGAAAAAAACCCAAGTTTTTCAGTGTAAACAATCTGTGATATTCCTTTCCTATTGCAAACAGTTCTTTGGATCTCTATGATTTAATTATTAAAATTTTCACAGAGTGTTGTTCCTCCCATTCTATGATTACTTTCTCCCTCCTCTTCTTCCTCCTCCCTTTATCCTAATTTTTTCTCCAAACAACCAAGTTTGTCAGGTCTTTCTGACTCTTGATGCCCGCTCAAATCGGCAAGTCACTGGGAAGGACGGGGAGGGGTGGGAGAGGCGGAACAGACAGGGGAGAAGCACATGAAAGTCCAGGAGATGATTTTAGTGGCCGAGATGGCTAGAAGAGAACGTGCAAGGCTTGTCCGAGACGCCAGGAGAGAGCAAACTCCCCTTGTCCAGAGAAGGCTGCAAATCCTCCTTGCCGATCGGCCCGGCTCTGCAGCTGCGGACAGACCCCCCCCGGCTCCGTCTCCCACAGGTAAATAGACCCACGCCGTGCCACCGAGCCCAAAGCAAAGGTGTGACCGTATTGCCCCAGTGGCCCGTGTCCGCAGATCTTCCTCGGCATCGGGGACACACTCCCATCTCCCTGAGCCCCACGGCGCGGGACTGACGCCGGGAGCTCCCCGCCTGCCCCTACTCCCTCCCGGCTGCGCCCACACTTGCCTGCCTCCCGTTCCTCCCATGTGGCCCCCGCCGCTCGCACCTTGAGAGAGCGGCACCAGCGTCCCCGCCTGCCCGCTGCAGCCCCCAGCCGGGCAGCCGGCGCCCCGGGGGAAGCCTGCGGAGCAAAGGGCCCGGCGAGCAGAGGAGCGAGGGGAAGCCTCAACGGGAGGAACAGCGGTGCAAGCGCCGAGGTGAGCGACGCCTGCGGGAAGGCAGCTGGAGAGCACCACGGCTGGGCAGGTGGGTGATGTTCACTACAGGAACTGCGGTGTGCAAGATGGACCCCTCTCTGGAGCAAGAGAAACAGTGAGTAGGAGGGAATGTCAGAAAGGAGCGGGTAGGGACTGACTTCAACCCACTTTCCTCCTTCCCACTGGTCTACTCAACGAGCGGACGTGAGTTGAGAATGAAGACGAGCCTAGGAAAAAGGAAGGGTGGGGGGATGGTTAATTTTGGGGTTTGTTTCTCACTACCAAAGGCTATTTTAATGGACAACAAATATTAGGCATCTCTTTTAATAGCAACAAATCAAATTATTTTCCCCAAGTAAAGTCCAATTTGCCCTGCCCTGGCTAGAACAAGGTTAATTTTTGCAATAATTAGGAGAGGGCATGTCCAGAACACTGCTGTTATGGGTGTTATTCTGTGCCACCACATCATTGCCAGGGACAGGGGAAGCATAGCAATGGGGAACAAAGACACACAGACTTCCCTGTTTGCTCCAAAGAAGATAGATAATTGTAAAGAACCAAGCCTTTTTATATTGGAAACTTAACTGAAACTTAACCAAAATAAGCGTATGAGAATACAGATGGGGAGCAGGACTGAAAGTACTGCTCAGTTTGTAACCAATGTGGATATTTTGACCCTGGTAGGCCTCAAGCCTTGGTAACAAAAAGTTGAACCCTGAAGGAGGTAGCAAAAGATGACAGTGTGGTTGGTATGCTTTGTTTGAAAGGAATAATGCAGGACCCTAAGTGCCTGTGCGAGTCTATGCAAAGCTATGATTAAGCAATGTTACTAATAAACATAAATGTTGTGATTGTTCCTAATTTTAGCTACTGTTATAAGAGTGTATAAACTGATCTGTGGAATCAACAAATCAGCTTCTTGCATGCAAGCAGTGGAGTCCTGTCTCTATCAATCACAGACATAAGCATTCATTTGCCGCCTGCCACTGTGGTGTCACCGTTCAGGTGTCCCTTTACCCAGCCAGTTCTCTGATCACTCAGTGTCTTCCCAGCCGAGCACTGCCTGACACACGAGGCAACTATCAACCCATTTATCCAACCCACAGCTTAACCCTTCCCAGAGTGCTTTTTGGTGAACAAAAGTGAACAGGATTTAGCCAAAGTGAAAAAGGTCTTTATGACAAAAAGCCTTAAGGCTTTTCTTATTTCCCAGGGGAAAGGGAGTCTTTTCTGAAGAGGTCTCTTCCAGGGTCAGTGGAAGGACAGGTCAGGTAGTGTTTCTGTGTGAATCTTTGCCACTTGTACTGTCAGTCATTAGTATTGTTCCTGTCACTGTTGTTTTTGTATCTCATTACTGTTTGCAGTCAGTTGTTCATATCTCAACCTGTAATCTTTGCCTTTTGTGCCTCCTCTCCTCTCCATCAAGCTGCAGAGGGAGGAGGAAGGAGGGAGTGGGCAGGCAGCATGTGGTTTGGAGTCTCAGTGGGAGCACTAAATTGGGGAGTGCCATTCCTTAACTACAATATGACCCTGATAATTATCAGTAAGTGATCTCCCTGTCTTATGTGCTTTTCCACTTCATGTTCTTCCTCCATCACAATGGGTATCCCACGGCCAGCCAAGGTCAGCTGCCCCCTCTGCCCACTCTGGTCCTTGTCTCATCCCATCACAAAGAATGACAGATAGTGACCCCCTAAAGATCAGAGCCCACTGATCCTCTGACTCAGGGAAAATTTCCACAACTTAAAGAACCACAGCAGCAATAGTGGTTTTATTGAAGTAAGATATTGTGAAACTGAAACTTACCAAATTGTTGTTTTACAATAGGTTCATTCTGTTATTTACTGCACAGAAAATACAGTAATGATTCAAAGATGCTAATGCACACTAGTCTTAGTGTGCTATGATACCAAGCTTATGCACCATGTTGGTCACTTACCAATGCAGTTGGTAAAGGGTGTTTCAACCTCGAGAAGCAACCCTGAGAGCTGTTCTAGCTCCCCAATGCCACTAGCTGTTTAGCAGGCAGATAGCTCAGAGAAGGCTCATGCAGGTTTTCTTATTTATGGAATAAAGCAATTGGCTGCATTTACAAGTGATAAAAAAGGTAAAGGTGAGACTCCTTGTGCCCACAACCCCCTTTGTTCCTTGACAAATGAGTCTGCTGTTGCTCTGTTAATCACATATTTCCAGTTCCATTTTCCAAGTTTATAGCATTAATGCTCACCACGTCACCCTTTTCCTGTGTGGGCTACCAAAGAACAAGATGGAACTAGAAAAGTTTTAGCTTGGTCATGATCTAGACCTTTGTTTCTTCTGGAGTCTGAACCAAAGTGCCATTAGTTTGGACAAGAGGCTGGATCCATACATCATACCTGGCTCTGGAGGAGCCCCTACATCTCTGAGACAGAGGAGGCAGAGATGACACCTCCTTTTATCTTTTGTGAATCACTGCACAGCAGAAATGTGACAAGGCCACATCTTAGTTGGTTCCTTGGCATTTTAGCCCACGTCCCTTTTCACTACCCTATATTGACTCTTCTGGGGCTTCCAACAACACTGAAAGAAGCAGCAGGCTGCTCCTCATCAATGGGCCATCAGTGCTGCCAAGGCGGCATAGAGTTTGGGCCTTGGCCACCCAGGCCCCACTACCAGCTGCCTTCTCCTCGCTTGCGTCGGGGTGCCAGGAGAGAAAGGGGGCACAGCCAGAGTGGGGAAGCAAGACAACTGTGCCAGGAGATGCAGAGGAGAAGCTGGCTAGTGTTCTTGAACCTTGACTTACACAGCTCTAAAGTCTCCTTCTCCACTGGGCTTGGTGTGCGTTCTTGCCCACTCACAAGTCTGCTGCCCTGTCTCACATACATACAGTATGGGCAGAATAAGTGTGACTTTTTGACTTCCATGCTCTCAAGGCAGAACAGGACTTACAGCAAAAATCTGGTCTTTCACATCATACCTACTTTTTTCCCTACTCAGGGCCTATTGAATGCATCCTATCTATCAATGACACATCTATTTTTACTGGAAATTGCCCCATACTTGCACACCTTCACAATTACATGCCCCATAACACCTACACAGTCTGCATAAGTACAATTAAAGCTGATTTCCTGATGTCCTCATATTCATTTCCAATGAACTTTCTTTCACCCCAATTCTCTCTGCAATAAAGCAGCTTTCCCAACTTTCCCCAGATTCCTCCCATGTATCTCTTCTCTTGCTGTATTTCCCAGTTTCCACTCTCCAAACCTCTGCACTCAGCTTGTACTCAACAGCAGCTAGAGCTGCCACTGATAAATGCCATCAAGTGCAAATGTGTGGATTCTGGAAGTGATTCGGATCTGCTCCTACTAAGGCAGCTTGCCTAGCAATCACGTTCACCATTCTGCGTATGCCGTGAAAACTACACTGAAATTCTGAAATATATAGTCAGGAGCCATTATTTGAAAATATCTTCTTATTTTAAATTCTGCTAGTAGTTTCTACATACTGGCAGTTCAAATGAAAAGTTTTGTTAGTAGGATAAAGAAAAAAGTGACAAATGCATGGAAGACTGGTTAGAAAGGCAATATGGTTGCTCATGGTTGGAGAGAAATGGTTTGAACCTAACTAGGGTGATGTTATGGGATGTTTCTTGAGCTTTGCTTAACCCACATGATGAGACATACAGTGCCAGTGATTAACTAATGGAAATCACAGAAAATGCTGAAGCAAAACAGCTTCAGTACTGGCACAGGTTCCCCAGGAAAGCTGTGGACTTTCCATCCCTCCAAATGTTCAAGGCTAGTCTGGACAGTGTTTTGAGCAATCCAATCTAGTGAAAGGTGTCCCATTCCATGACAGGGAGATGGAACTACATCATCTTTAAGATCTCTTCCAAACCATCCTCTAGATTCTATGATAAAAACCCTGTAATTCACCACAGCCTTGACAACTTTCTCTGCTTTCTCAGTCAAATTGAATAATACTTGCAAGAATGCATGTAATTTTCTTTGGTACTATCCTTAACTAGAGCAAATGTTAAGAGTTCAATTGTTTCCAGAACAAACTTGTGCCACTAGCTGGTAATTCCCATATAGTAAAGGGCTTCTCAAGCAGTTTCAAAATAGTTAAAATTTTTCTTCGGAAAAAATTCATGGAGAGCAGAGGACACTCAGTGCAGGCATCATGGCAGTATTTCTCCTAAATGTATTTAGAGGACGCAAATGAAAACTGCTTTGTGTTAATATGTCTGGAGTTTATTCTTGTCTTTTCACAGAGCAGTATTCTAACTTGTCTCCTGCATTCCTACATAACAGTGTTTCCTGATCTGTAACATGTTAACTGATCACCAGTACTGTAATTTTGTTTTAATACTGTTTCCCCATAAATAAATTATTTGCATGGACTGAGGATCCCATGCTTCTTTTTAAGCACAAGCTAATACGTTTTGCCAGTACTTGAAATATATATACCCTCTAGCCAGCCCCAAGGCTCTAGCTAGCTCAGTTTCTCAGGGCTTTTAGGGAGATATATTTCACAGAGACAGAATAAAGATATCAAAAGGGTGGCTCTCACCCCTCAGCTTCAGTCCATGCTTTATTCACCCATGTGTTGTTCCAGGAGCGAGGAGAGAGAGCAGAGAGCGAGGAGCGAGAGGACGAACAGAAGAGACGGGGGTTTTTCTAGTTTAGAGACAAGGAAAGATATTGGCCCTGAGCCAATAGGGTCAGGGGCAGATAAGATAGGGAGCAAGGGTCAAACTACATGACACAGGCTTCAGGGGGACTCTGAGGGGAAAAACCATTTCTCAGAGGAATACAACAAATACTAATGGACTGAAATCTGTCTGCCACCTCCAAAATTCTGTGTAAGCCAGGTGATTAACTTTGTATCTACAGCAAGGGAGTTGGACTCTATGATTCTGATAGGCCCCTGCTAACTCAGCGAATTCAGTGGTTCTGTGACCAGTGAGCAGCTCAGTGCAATTAGAGCAGTGATGTTCTGTAGGATATGGGGTTGTAGCTGTAAAAGCATTTAAGGGTTACGCGCACAAGAAGGCCATGTGGGAAACGCAGGGCTGCAGGCTGGACGGTTGGAAGGCGGCTAAGGGGGGAGAGGCAGTTGGGAGTGAGGAGAGAGTCAGTTGAGTGACAGCTGGAAGTGAGATTGTGATTGGCTGGAGGGATGCATGAACAGCGTATGAGCAGAACAGTGATTGGATGGTAGAATGCATGAACAGCAGCGCCGCAGCTGGAACAGCCAATGGGTGCCTTCCTTCTGTTAAGTTCTGTTAGGCCTCAGTTGGGTTTCAGTTATGTCGGCTAGAGATAAAAGGTATAGAAAAGGGTGCAATTTCTACTTCAAAATGATCTCCTTTGGATGCATGGGGGGGCATGTCACTTTGTTCCCCATTGCTACTATGTTAAGGGTTAGTTTAGACTAGTTGCACACTAGTGCCATGGACAAAATGACCATCAAATGCCACACACTAGGAGCTCATCATCTCCTAGATAAATTTTACCCAAAAATAATCCAGTTCACACACTCCAAGACCATTCTGGGGGCTGAAGCATGCTAAATGGAGACAAGCAGTAGGGTCTCTTCAAAAACAGTCCCTAATCAAACACAAATGTAGACATTAAGTACAGATTTGCTGAGAAAAACAAAGTTTGAATGACAAGGCATAAATTTCTTAATTAAAATTACAATCTGAGGATTCTTTAGTCCTTTCCTACAGTCTGTAGTAATTCTGAAGTTATGTTTCACAGAACTGTTCTAAATTACTGTCCTCTTTGCAGTTAAAAAATAAAGAAGTGGAGACAGACAGGTTATAGATCACTGTACAAATGAAACAAAACAGAATATAAACTTATTCGGCTTCCTTATGTGTTTTTGCCACAAACATGCAGCACACCTTTCATTTGGCTATTCAGAAGAAAACCTCCAAAGGATTCAGGACTGTATCTATTTGTTAGATTATTATTAGCAATGCATCCCTAAGACCTCATTCAGCAGAAAATTATTTTAGATATAAGATGCAAATATGTTTATAACTTCTTTTCCTAAATCCTTGATTTCTTTGTGAATTATTTTATCCAGACTTTCCAGTGGGAAGACAACCACAGGACTCATAAAAATGTGCTTTACCTTTAATTAAACCTTATAAAGAAAACCAATGATAGTGAATCACATATAATATACTGGAAACTGTTTTCCAAGTCAATCATCTACATTTTTCTCTAACCAGTTGGCAACTTTGATTAGTAGTTTTCTCCTTTCAATATTTTCAAGCTTTGCAGATTCCAGTAGCATAGTAATAGCCTCTCTCTCATCCTCTTCCAAAGTAGCATTATAAAAAACCTGCAACTGAAGAAATAAACACACAAGCTAAATTCACATGTAACTTGATTTGCAATAAGAAACTGTGTGCCTGACAGATGCTTTAGGCAGAGGAGCACAGAAAAGGGACACATGACTGAGACTAAAGAGGGTGTAGAGCAAGGTTACTGATTTACACTAACGTGGGAAATCTCCTTACATATCAAGAATGTGCCATTCTACTGTTCCTCTAAAAACTCTTTCAAATGCAGCCATTTTCACTGGTATTGGTGGTACCAGACTGTCTAAGAATAGTTGGGTAGAACAGTCCTCTTGTGCTGCCTGTTCTACAGTCACAGAACAAGAAATCTTTCTCATCAGTCTAATAGGCAAAAGGCAAGAGAGAACGGACGAGAAGTAAATAAATATTTGGGGAAAGCAGTGATCAAACAATATGAGAAATTAAGCAGATGTCAGTATGACAACCTAACTGGCCAGCAGCCCAAATGTTGGTACATTTTCAGTAGATACGGCAGAGGTTGTCTCTACAGATAGATTTTTTAGAGGAAACTGAGACAGTTTTGATAGAATTTGTGGGCACTCTGCTCCAAACATGAAAGTTTGGAAGACATCAACATTATGTTCAGTGATTTCTTTAAAGAACAAAAGCTTGTATTTACAAACTGGCAATGACGTTGAGACTAAATGCTTCTCTGGTTTACCTCTTGGATCTGTACATCTGTTTTGACAAATCTTCCCATGATTTTTAGTACATCATGCAATAATTCATGCCCATATCTGTAAAATTGAGATAAAGGTCCTTCAAATACAACATTAGCAAATATTCTAAATTTCATCTCATTTGAAAATATTCACACTATTTAGTGAGTATTTACTTATTACTGCAAATACCAACTAAGTTGAATTCTGCAACTATGGACTGTTTTCCTTCTTTTAAAGAACTACCATTAGTATTCAATTTAGATATTTGAGTTGCATGACAAAAAATAATTACCCTTCATTTTCATTTCCCAGCAAGATCTGGTATTTGTGCTTTGGTAATGCGAATTCTTTGCATGAAACAGATAATCTCTCTGAGCCCATCCAGCCAAACTGAGCTAAAAAGGCTAACCAGTAATGCATCTCACAAGCTGGTGCTCCTGTTGCTATCTTGAGCGTGGCATATAAATAAACACTTGCACTATTATTTAGTTTGGAAATAAGGGGGCAATTTTCCAGCAATTTTCTCGTCATTTTAGAACACAAAAAAGCTCCTTAAGGGAACAAGTTTGATATGACCCAAATCTGCTACAACTTGCCTTTTCTAGGATTAGCAATAATTTACACATTTGAATGCTCCTAAATGACTGATTTTGGTTATGCTGCCACTAATGGATCACAGTGGCCTCCTCTGCCATCAAAAGCAACTGGAACGTACTCTGTCACAGCCCTGCTGCTTTTCATAATTGCCAAGGAGAGAGGAGTCTTCAAACAGACATCAAAATACTTGCTTTGCTCAAAAGAGATAGCCCAAGCTCACCTGCAGTATCCCTACAGCAGTGCAGGTAGGCTGGTGATGGGTTAAAATTTAAGTCAGGAAATAACACTATAGCTGGTACTAGCAGCCCTTGCATGTCTGCATGCTCTAATACCCCATCTCTTCATATTCTCTTTGGAAAAAAGGTGAGGATTTTACTTCAGCATTTTGCACCCACAATTTACAGAATTTACACCCACTTGTAAAATCCTACTGGATAAACCCACTTCTAGAGTCAGAATACCCAGGAGTACTTAAAAGCACAGAAACAGTCATGAACAGACTAATTTTTAGAGTCTTGTGTGTTTGATGAGCTATTCTTTGGCATTAAACCCTGATCAGATTTGAATCCTCTGAAAACTCTGTTCTGTGTACTTAATTGAATCAATTATTAAAATTGCCATCACTGGAAGGAAAATGTGCACCTGAATTTTACAGCTCAAACATAAATATAGAGGAAGAAGCCTAAGAGCCACAGTAATTAAGGAAGCCAAAACTTGTTGCTTACCCTTGACTTAAAAGTGGCCAATTTTCCGTAACAAATTCCCAGGCTATACGGTGCCCAATATCCTTAGTGACTACATGTGAGATGATGACTGAAGTACAATTGGAATAAAATAAAGTGTCACTGAGTCCATATTGCAAATATCTGTTAGAAAAGCAGGAAAGAAATGAACCTGTCACTTGCTGTTTTACAACAGTAATATACAATATCGCAATCTGGAAATATAATCCAGTTCACAAAAATTCCTATCTCAACAAATATCAGTATATACAAGATCACACCAAAGCTGGTGTCACTCTGGGCTGTATTCAGCTTGGATTTTCTCCTTAACATTAGTTCTTGCACACTGACTCTTCGTTTCTTAATAAAGTGAGGATGTAGAATATCAAATAGACATAGATGTGTTTCTTTGCACCAGAAAGACAACTGCTCCTACCAGACAAGCTTGTGGAAGGGCAGACTCTCCTCACCTTCAGGCAAATTCACTTCACTGTAACTCAGATGGAGCCTACAAAGTATGTCAGCAGTGAGACACTTTTACACAAACCTGACCTTTTTTATAGGGTCCCCTATAATAAGATTCAATAAGATTTTCATGAGGACTAAGGAAGGATTTCAGAAGTATTTCAAGAAGTGTCTTCTAATAATGTCAGTGGCAGTGATTTCCTGAACATCTTGAAAAGTAATTATTTTCTTTGTTGCCTAAATGTTTTATCTTGCATGCTCCTACTTCCAAACGAGTCCTTTTATTTTCTCATAGGGTCTTGCAGGCAGATGCTTTATTGGTAGTTGAGTTGGGTTTCCCGCCTTTGCATGCCACCACTATGCCTAACATAATGGACAAAGAATTGTGAGGGCCAGGAAAAGCCCATCTTAACATTCTTCACCCCAAAACACTCTCTGGATGGCATTTCAAAAAACAGATAGGCTCATCAGCTACTAACATACATGGAGGAAGAAACTCATCACACCTCCCTGATTTATCAGGGAATGGTGATAGCCTATTCCAAGAAAATGTCAATAAAGGATTGTAGTTTAAGGGGGAAACTAGTGTAGCTGCTTGGCATCTCTTTGCAACATTTCTTGTCTTATTTTCAGTCATATTCTTCTGTCTTCCCAAATGACCACCACACTGGAGCAGGTGGCTGGAAGGACTACATACTACTTCCACACCTTTAGACCCATGGAGTTTATGTGAACGTTTAGATGATAATTCTTTAGACCATCACTACGAAATTTCATTCCTTAACAAATGCTTTAGATAATACAAACGTGACCGATTAGAGAATTCAACATCTTTTTACTGACAAAGATACAAATGCCAGTGAAAGAAATAAACACAGTGTTTCAAACTGTGCTCTGGACACATTTGGACAAGGCTCTCTTATACATGTCTTAACCTTTTGGTTGACCCACATGGAGTCAGAACTTAAGACCTGATGACCCACATATTATCTTTGCAGAAGGATTGTTTATTTGTGTTTGTCCGTTTTTTCATAATTGCTCTCTAACAAAACTCTTCAAAACTTTACCACTGGTTGACAAGACACATGCTTCTGTGGCAGACAAAATTCCACCAGCTTTGCACAGTAAAGCATTTTTGTTCTTATTATTTACTTCTACATACACAAATATATACTTTGATCAAGGTCACCTGTTAAGTAACCATGACTCTTTGGCACAGCTCATGGCATAGAGCAGGATGTTTTCTTCCTCAACAGAGTCAGTATGGTTGTACATTTCCCATGCAAAATTCCATTCTTTATCACTTCCCATTGCAACACCATAGCAGCAGACTGTTCTTCTAATTGAAAAGGGAATTCTGCAAGCAAAATACAATTTAAAGGTACTGTACTGTTGTAGAGGCAAACCCTGTTGTTAATTCATAACTGAAATAAAATGTTTATTTACAGTTAAAAGATACACAACAATGCAAATATAAAATAGTAGTGTAAATAAGGATAGGAAATCTGATTGGTTAAAAAAAATATGCAATTTAAAGGAAACCAAAAACTCAACATTTTTTGAGCTGTTGGACCAGACTGTTTTGTGTACATACAGCGTCAATGCCACTGTTCCTCATCACAGTCTAGGAAATGGATGACACCATTAACGAGTGTACTACTGCATATATGTATCATTCCAGACAAGCCTTTTCTAAGTTTCTTCAGTGAATGCATCCAGTAGGAAGAGCCATTTGCAGCACAGAAGGAAAGAAAAGGGACATTTTTCATGCGATAGGCAGCCTCCTATTACTCCCACCCCAGGGAAGACTCTTCAACATAGCAATGAATTTCATAACAGAAAATAAATGCAAACATTTCCAGTATAATGCTCCATATGCAAAGGCTGAACAGGAAATTTCTCCTGTAGCAAGGATGTGTCCCTGACATTAAGACATTGTAAACACTTTCCAGTGATAGCAATATTCTACTATGCAGGCTATCTGAAAGCTGTTTCAACTAATGGTATTTTGGACTAATTCTCTACAGAAGAATGGGTCCTGTTGCTACAAGCAAAACATTTGACTTCCCTATGTCATACTGTTACTCTGCTTATTAATACATTAAGCCAAGATTGTAAGTGGAGGTGTAAAAAATATTTCACTGTCATACTAGCAGAAAGTGTGGCCATGCTCTATGTTTACTTAAAAAAATATCTTGGATTTATTTACCTAGATATTTGCTGGGGCATAAGGGATTTGCCACCAAGAATGACATGTAGAGTAGTTATGTCAGGCTAAAGTATTGTCCTATGAAGAATCCTCTTCCAACAGATTTGAGATACAATGTCTAGTATTTTGTTTAATAATCTTTTCATAATGTTGCAGCAAGAGGTCATTGTAAGCTGATAACAAGGTAAAACTATATTGGCCAAAGTACAGCTATTTATTTTGCCACTGAAGCTGTTCCAGTAGTTGCAAGAAAATGTTTATTAATAAGTGTAAACTTGTTGTGTGCCAGTAGACAAGTTTTGTGTATCATTTGGCTGCGGCTCTGATGTGCAACACTTGAGGCAGGCTGGACAGGCAGCCTACTGTGAGGCAATGGTTTGCTGGCTGGAGACATCTATGGTGGCTCTAAATTGGTTTATGTTGTGTAGTTCCCAGGGTGTCCAGTATGATCCAGAGGGACTTCGGAGTTTAAGGTTATATTAAGTGAGGAGTGTGACTTATTAATTTTGATCTTTTTCCTGGGAGTTGCTGCGTGATTTGATAGTACTGGTCTGCCAGGATCCTTTATTTCTGGATCTTGGGGAAGATGCAAAAAGCTGCTGGAAAGCAGGGCATGTTATTTTACATTGTTTTTTTGGAATTTCAATCCAGAAATGACATCATGATTTCTTAACTTTTGAGGGTAGCAGCAATATATGTGAACCTTCAGTAAAAACGCAAAATGGACAGAAATGCTGTCATTCCCCTTAGGCTAGTTTCCTTGTTTCAAAAGACAAGCCATTAAGAGCACCTAAGAGAATGCATTAATTTAGCAAGCTTCACTACAGTATTATAATGAAAAAAGAGTAAAACTGAGAAATTGGCTGGGGATTGTAGCTCTAGTTATATCCACAAAGCAGATAAATTGCACTGTATCAAGTCTAGTTATGTTCTGCCAGGATCAGTTTGGAAATGTTCAGCTGAAAGTTGATCACTCAGTCTGAAACAGAAATGCATTATTTTGTTCCACAGATGTGAGAATCCTTCTGGGTTCCACCTGTGGCAAGACAGCTGTAGTGTGCTGTTATGAATTTGCTCTCAGCATGGAGAACATAACATCTAAAGGGATTAGTCTGTGAAATATGGGTCAAAATTGTATTGTGTCTGTTTCCTTTCCTACCCAGCATATGTAAAGTTTCTTCATTAACTGCATGGGAACAGTGAACTGCCACTTTAAACCTAAGAAGTGTCCTATCTTCTTTGGGGTTTTCTCCTTAAACCATGATCATTTTTTCCCTTAATCGTATTCAGAGTTTCATTTTTCCTGCACATATTGCCCAGTGCCAAGAAGGACATCAAAATTAATATTCTTCATCAAATTCAAAACTCAATCAGCTAATATATGTCACAGAATTTTCAGCTCTTCTAGTCAAATAAGGTATGTAGTATTCCATCACTTCAAATGTTATTAGTAGGGAAAGACTATTTTGAAAACAGACTGACAATTCAGCACAGCATTATTGTTTTTAGTGTGGAATTGCAAGAATGTCCTCTCTAGAATGTAACAAAAAGTATGTAGGCTATTGAATTTTTTCAGTCTAACTGCAAAACTCAGTTTGGCTTTTATGAGGATGATCACGATGAAGCTATTTTAGAAAACTCAAATATAATAGTAAAAGTTCCGTTTACTTAGCCAACTACATATATCAACATATATCAAATAAAACCAAAATATTTATCACAACTACAACAAATAAAAATAAACTTTAAATTTTCACTCACCAGTGCCAACACTATTTGACTATTGCATAGAAAGACATCAGAAGAAAGAGGGAGGAAAAGAGAATAAGAATTTCAATACATTGTAGGGTTTTTTTAAACAATGCAATACTTGAATACAGAATTCTCTTCCTGGTAGAGTCCAGAGTCCATTCTCACAGACCAGAACCCTGACCACTAGGGTCCAGTACCAGCATAAGTACTGACAGCTGTTCCCAATACCTCTTTATGAGAGCACAGAGCATGCAAACACTTTGATGGGCTCACCATGGGCAGGTGGCTGTATCATGCAAACACCACTTCACTCAGTATTGTTAAGAGAAGCTTAGAAGCTGGTTGGTGTACATGACAACCCCCAGGCTGTACTACAGCAAAGGGACTGGCCCATATGGGATATTAGTGCTAACACGAGGTTCACCTGTTACATGGCTAACCAGGCTTTGGTCATCATGGCAAAATCTGCAACCTCCAGCCTGTAAAGTCTATGTAAAAAAAGCAGCAGTTATGAAATCACCATAACGCTGGGATTTGAGGAAGAGGAAGAGGTTGGGCAGACATAGTTGTCTTAAATTCTGTCATTCTGTCAAGAAATAAGAGCAGTGTACAGAGGCAATTCTCATTCTGCCTCCCCTAGTAACAGCCTTTTAACTTTCCACCTCCCTTAGACATGCACACCTCTAAGAGCAGATCACTATTCTTACTTGTACTCAGGGTTGTCCCTCCACTTAGCATATAGTTCAGATGACAGGTCCAAACAGTCTTGGAGGCCCAGCCAGCATGCTGTTGCCAAGAGTTTTTCCAAATACAGTCTTGAAGGGAAGTTAAAACAGTAAGAATAAAAGATAATGCATACCACATTTGGAGTACTTGAATTGTGCCTGACCACCACAATTTCAGAACATGAAGTCATTAACCCACAAGAACCTCTACTAGAATCAACCGAGTTTTAATAAAATAATTAAACAAACAATAATGGTCTCCAGACATTAATATTAGTGGATATTAGAGAGCCAACTAACGTACTGTATTTTTTGTAAATTTTTTGTGTGGTTTATATCCCTCCTGGAAGTTTTAAGCTTCTGGTTGCATCTAGTCCAAATCACTCTGATGTTTAAGCCTGTGGCTGCAGTGGCCTTGCAAAATAAAGTATTTTAAAGTTTTATTAACTGATCCAAAAATCATATCTTAAGTTCATTGCTGTCGGTTTTTCTTCAACTAGCAGCAGCCTGTTGAGCCTGTTCTGACAAAAAAGAGCTGCCACTAAGATCCTTAAACTATCATCCTTTAGGTGTGATCATAAAGAATACACTCTTACAGGACAGTAAAATAATGATTCAGTTACATTCACATTAGTTAGAGAATTATTCCTGTGTCTTGTATTTAAATTTACATGAGCAAACCAATCACACCAGAAAAAACTCTTAAGAAAAGCAGAATACTTACTGAGCAAAATAGTCATCTTCCAATGCAATAACATTTTGACGAATAAAACCTGCATAATAATGGTATATTGGCAACATTCTCTTTAAAAGGTATTTCTTTTAAAAGAAGGGAAAGAAAAATTACTTTCATTTAGATACAAGTTTTTATTTTCCTTATTTACTCAGATTTATCCTAAAAACTTACCACTATGAATGTCTTGAAAACACAGGACTTTAAATAAAATACAAACTGGGTCTAAAATGTAATATACTTGTATTTCAATTCAAACTGGCACATTAACATTTCACATTACTAGGACTTTTGAACTTTTTATGAAAGACAACAAATTCACAGAGAAACAGGAAAAAACCCTTCTCAATAGGAAATACTTTTTTCTTCTCATTTATTTTAACATACCTTTAATTTTTACAACTCAAGAGAACTATTACTGTGGGATTGTGAAAGATTTCACATAAATGAAATCTTCATATAGAAGTCAAGGAAATAAATGTGACACTAGTGTCTCAAGTAAGTCAAATATGGGAGAGTATAATTTCATTTAGTATCTAAACACAATTCCTTCTTTCACTCTAT
Source organism: Hippolais icterina (assembly GCA_013400075.1). Taxonomy (NCBI): domain Eukaryota; kingdom Metazoa; phylum Chordata; class Aves; order Passeriformes; family Sylviidae; genus Hippolais; species Hippolais icterina. The sequence continues at coordinate 115,114 of VWYN01018278.1, read as the reverse complement.
GAAGGTAAATGGAAAGTAGTATGAAGCACAGAGCACAAATATACTATATGCCTTTTATACATAGCAGTGTGGGTCTTTTCACTTACTACTGACTGATAGTTGTGTTTTCCAGAGTCACAGTTTCAAAAAAGCAAGGATGAAGCTTAATGTAAGAATGTGACTATATTTCTGCTTTTCAGTAAGAATCAACTCAAGATTCAAGGAGACTTACCATTGACTAATATGTATAATAATTACATCCTCCTATTTTTTAAAAAAAACAAACTTGATAAAGTCATGCAAAAGGAATCGCAAGCACTCTGACTCAGTCACCACTGCATCCTTGAGAATTTAAGAAGCATTAATTTTAGACTAATGAATTTGTATGGTCTAATATCTCTGGTAACTAAGAAAATAGTCATACCTTTAAAAGTGGATATACTTCATGGTTCTTCAGTGTACTTTCCAAATTATCAGGTATTAGATTTAACAATACCACATTCCATATGAAGAGTTCATCTTCTCTGGCAAGGTATTTCGTTAGTTCAAGTGCTGTTTCAATTGGAACATATCCAAAGCTATGTAAAAACAAAGCAAAACAAAAAAACCCCACACATTTTATAATACTTATTCACGTTAATTATCTACCACACATATCTGTTTATTTATTAAACAGGCAATAAAACATCAGTATTCTATGTGGAAAGTAACTTAGAAAAGGCACTGAAAAAAGACAAGAAATATAAACAAATGGTGATTTTAGGAGCTGAACTCTCAAAACATCTATTAAGGAGCACTGTGCCACTACCAAAGCAATAGCCAATCATGGCAGCAAGCATGGCAGCATGCACAATGTATCTGCTTGTGTCTGCAGGACATGGTACAAACACATTGACAGCATGTGTCCCCCTGGAAAAAAAAATTAGGCAGAAAAGCACTGTTTTAGTTATAATACAACTTTATTTTTATTATTAAAAACT
>VWYN01018278.1:77715-89802 GCA_013400075.1 Hippolais icterina | reverse complement strand
GAAACGCCACGACGGGCAGCCGAGCAGCCGCTCCTTGTGTCCGTGCAGGTGGCTGTACCAGCTGCAGGGGTAGGCGGGAGACGCTGGATGTCGAGGACCCCCCCGAGAATGAGGGCTAGCGGCGCTGCCCGGAGAGACGGAACGGGCCCCCGGCGGTCTCGGCCGTGTCTCAGCGCGGGGGGCCGGCTCGGGGCTGCAGAAAGCTCTGGTACGGGAGGTGACCGTCGGGCCGGAGATAGGGGCTCCCCATGCACCGGTCAGGAAAAAAAAAAAAAAAAANAAACCCACAAACGAACAAAACCCCAACAACAACACAATTCACATATGTTCCTAGGTCTTTTACCAGAGCGTCAGGAGAAAAGATGAGAAAATGGCAGGGTCACTGTATGAGGAGCGCAAGTGTTGCAGTTAGAGCATTATCTGTTCTCCAGGGAAATCTTCAATGTTAGCTGATTGAGTCCGAAAAATATTTGGTTCATAGGGCCGTGACCGAAGTGGTTTTTTAGTAAATAGTTTAGAGTCTCATTTCCAGAGTTCAGTTGAGGCTATAAACATCACTATGCTGTCCATACATAGTCAACAAACTCCATTACAATCAATAGGATTAATCCCATGTTCCGATTTAAACACATACTCAAAGGGATTGCCAGTTGGGTCTAGATTGCCAGCAAGACTGAGAAATGAAACCTTGTAAAATTTCCTGGTGTTTATTCTCAGTTGCAGCTCCTTTTTTAAATCATGATGAGCCATGCATTAACAGGAGCAGAAGCCAGAACAGTGGCTCTTGGGTGCCATTGCCTCAGACATTTTGTAAATAGGATTACAAGGGGTTTCCTGCTCCTTTTTCTTTCCTTTTTTCTTCCATTTAATTTACTTCCAACCAACACCCCCACCCCCCCCTCCCCACTCCCTCACTGTCTTGAACCTAAGATAATTTCCTGGGGCTTGTAGTCTGCACAAGAGCCACCTTCAACACCAAACATCTCTGCTTGCAAAACTGAGGCACTAGATTAGGTATTACAATCTGTTGGGTCACCAGAGTTAAAGCAAATTCACCTCAACGACTTCACTTTAAAGGTTGTATCTCCTACTAATTTAGTTGTTAATTGAGAGAAATAACTTTACCTGTTGTCCTATATATAATACAGGTATTGCATTCCTCATGCTGGGTACAGCTGGGCTGGCTGCTCCAGGTCTAGGGAACAGCTCTGAGCCACTGCACTGTGAAAATTTCATGTTCCAGCAGAAGACTATAATCTGTTTTCCTGTTGCTTGAGGGATGGGGGAATACCCTCTGACAGCCATTCCACTGGTTGTATCTCTCTCACTCTTCTTGCCTCCTCTTCTGCTTTTTCCAATGCCTTTTGCTGGGGTTCCCATGTTGTGAACCTAATGGGCTGCTGTTGCCCGTTAGGTTCACAACATGCTGTCTTCTGGTGCTGGTCACCCACCTTCCTTTTTTTTTTTCACACAGCTTGACTTGTATGTTCCTGTTTCCATGCTTCTTTTCTTATTTGGTTTTCACTTACCCTAGTCCTCCCCACCCACACCCTGGGACTCTTCTGTTTCCCTGGTTTGGGCCTTTGCACTCTCTCCACTTAACCCATCATCCTTGCACATGCCTCACAAAACTTTACTCTTCATCTTTCACATCAGCAGCCTCTGCTTTTTCTCCTGGCATATTTTGCAACATCCATCATATTGCTCTCCTATTAAAACTTTACAATTATCTCCAGCCAACTCCTTGGAGGTTGCTGGACCTGCAGCCCTGAACTAACTGCCCTCCAAAAAGTATGGCCTGCTGCATGTCACTTAAATATTTCACAGAAAATATATTCAAGTGCATAAGAAAGTATCTTCTCCTTTTTGTTGACACTGTAAGCTTGGAAAGAGTTTGTTGTGCCAGTCCAAAGAGCTGGTCCATCCCATAGAAGAAGCACTGAGGGAGACTTGGTAAGAAGAGTGTGCTCCCAGAAAGATCAGCATAGAAAAGACAGCACCGCAGAGAAGGACATGATGGGAAGAAGAGCACAGATATTGTAGAAAATTAAGGAGGATTTCCGTGTCCTGTTTTCCAAATTTTTTAAATTCATTCTCAACACTGTTCAGTAAAGCCATTTTCATCCACTCAACTCCTCAAAACAATGCACAGACAAAATTAAAACTGAGGCATTTCATTCCACATCTGCGAAAAGAAGCAGAACTTTTCAGTGATAAGCAGTGCAGACCCCATGGGAAGGCTGCCCTTATAAAAATTGTGGGACATGTTTTAAAGCTTACAATTCATGTCTGTAAAACACACCTTATTTTCTCTTGTTTTCTTGTTTGTGGAGAATACAAACCTGCTACTTTCCTCCACTAACACATAATAAACCCACAATAGCTATGACTTAGAATAAGTGTTTTAAAAAGTGTTGTTTAACTCCCTTTTCCTCTCAAATAATTTATAATCTCACAAAGGGACTGATGCGTGAAGGCCACAATTGGACATTCCCCTCCTGGTGGGAACACATATACCAGGGAATGTTAGAAGCGGGAAAATAGTTTGCATGCAGTACAAAACATGTGAAGAGCTTCTGGTCCCTTCTACTGAACTTTGCAAAGTTAAGACATCTGAATGACATGCTCCTGGAGCTGAAGATGCAGGAGGTCCTAGACACTCTGACCCAGTCACTCCGACCATGGCAAGCGAGGCAGTTTTTTATTCAGGCCATAGCTCAGATCAAATCCTGACCTTGGACAGGAACAGGAGGCTTATATCTAAGTCAGAAGAAGATTTTAATACATATCTGAAGGTAGAAACAAATCATCTTAAGTCAGGTAGTTCTGTTGCTTTGAAGAGCAACAAAGCATATGACAAAATTTACTATTTTGTTTCAGATGATGGGGTCTGTGCCATGCTCACCAGCTGTTCAAAGTACTATTGGTGTCTCCTAAATTTTGAACAACAGAGAAAGGCCACATCTGACAGCATGGGATCTACTATCTATTAAGGTGCAGTAAAGTAAACAACACCTCCTGTGGCAGCTGGCAAGGAAATTTGACATATTTCAAGTAGCAGAATGTTACAGTGACTTCCCCTAAAGTTTTCCAATATTTTAAGGTTAATAGTATTGCTTTCATAAAAAACATTGTAATGTCATCATAAATCATATCTATTGAATGCCAAGAAAAAGGACAATCACATGTTTAAGCAATGCAACATAATTTTTATGCTGAAAGATTACCCTCTCAATCACATTCTTAATGGTTTGTTCATTCTAATTTGAGAATGAGCGATGGCTTGTATGGCAATTCCAGCATTCAGCCAAGGGTGATCAGCACTCCTGAAATTTTGTTTTTAATAGATCTGATCATATTTCTTCTTCAGATTTTGAGGAAGTGCCTGGTTTCTTCTGTATTTGCAAGATCAGAACTTCTAGGCATGAGGAATCCATGTGCACAGTGAAATCCCCCTGCCTTTTTTTTTAACTTGGTCTGCTCATTTCACAAAGTGTAATTTGTTTTGCATAATTTATTCTCCTCCTTTAACAATAATGTATCAGAGCAAAAGATGTTGTAATGCCTGGGAGAATCTGTGGCAGGAGCTATTCCATGGAAGATGCTGAAGCTGCAAACTTTTATTATTGCTCTGAAGGTCTGAATAAGTGGATACTTGAGGATGTTTCACAGCCATCTAAAGCAGGAAGTGTGAGCTACAGGTGTCCCTGCACAGTTAGCACAGCTGCAAATAAGTTTTATACAGATGAACAAAGCATGAGCAGCTGAGGACCTTATCTTCTGTCTGGATAGGTCTAAGAAGTTCTCGGCCTTCCAGTGGACTCAGGATGAATACTTTATGTCATTCTTTATGGAGTATGTATCTTCAATATCAAACTCAACACACGTGATTCTTGTTACCAAGTCACTAGAATTAGACTCGAAAGAATGACACTTCTTTCCCTAATAAGAAAAAACCCCAACAAACTTAATGAAGTCAACAAAAACACAAAGCAAACAAACAAGCAACCCAAACAAACAAGCAGAAACCAAACCCACCACCAGATTCCATTCCACTGTTTCTGCCCTCAAGAGATCTTGTCCACTCCTGGTACAGAACTGTGAGTGGATATAAAGTTTAAAAGTTGTCACAGTAGCAACTGAACATAGGTCTGTATTCGTGTTGACAAGACTGTCTTAACTGGCCAGTACAGGGCAATACAAAAAGGCAACGTCAAGAAGATTTCAAATTTAAAAGGGTCACATTTGACCAAGCATTGCAATGTCATCAAAAAGGATGAAATTGAAAATTCAGGTTACTGGTTTTGATTGAGGTGTCATTGTGCAGTGGTCACTATATGAGCAAATCAAGTGCTTTCACCACAAGTTATACATCTGTTTTAAAAGTTATATGCAGGGAAGCATGCTTGAAATACTACCATTATTGGTAATGATGTATGAGCTATAACTGGAGGGGTTTTTTAACCCATGCTTAAATTAAAATATATTCCTTGGTGTTTCAGACTGACAGGCCTCTGCTTGTGGAGGACAACAGAGTAGTCTCTAAAGGGTGTGGGTAAAACAGAATAATGAATCTGTGAGCAGAGTCACAGTGCTGAAGACTCCCTCCAAAGAGCCGAGGGTGCTCAAAGAAGCCAGCAAGACCTGCAGCCACGTTTGATGGTAGGATACATGGGAAAAGCACCTCCTCCTCAGGGAGATTCAGGAAAGCATTTCTAGGAAATGTGAAGAGATCCGTGGAAGAGTATTGAAAGCAACAAAGAAGTATGCACAGCTAACACGAACACCACTAAACAGAATATGAGCAGAAGATGACAATTAAAGAGGCTGCATTTTTATAAGTTTGTTGGGGTTTTTTGTAGCTGGTGATACTATCAGTTGGCTTTGAAGTTTTGGCAGGCAGTCGATAGGACTAATAAACTAAGTCTTGCAACTGAGGCTATATAGAAAGAAACATCACTTTTTCATCAGTCTACTTAGCAAGAAAAATCCCCATTGGAACAATGCACTCTGGAATGAAGTTTTGAAATAAAATTGTTGAAGATTTAATAAAAAAAGGATGAGTGCATCCATGAAACTTTGTTCTAGACACCCTTTAACTTCTTATCTTCTGAAGTTTAATGTTTTCTGATTATTAGTGCACTTAAAAACTACTTGTAGAGGTATCAGCTTTTCTTCAAATATTTCTCCAAACATTTTCAGGCTTGCATCCTGTCAGACTGCATGGAAGTGGTTAGTAGACTGATATTGCTTAATATGATGAATGGTGTCATTTTCTTAAATCGTTGGCTCTTTTTATTGTACATTTTACAAGCTTTTAGGTGCCAATTACTTTTCTGGGAGCTCCACTGAAATGAACCAGGAATGTAGTATTTGTCCCCCAAGGGCTGGTCATACTGAAATTTATCAGCTCTCTAGGAGGAATATCAAGTAAAACTTTGAAAAATTGATGCACTGGGATACTGTAAACTTTTTCTCACCCATGGAGTTGGACCAACAGATGGATTTGGATCAAGGACCCATGTGTTTCCTCTCATTTCATCTGCTTTTGTTGCAAGGAGGGCTCTTGGATGGTATGCAAGCCTAAGATTGCAACAGCCAAGTACAGGAAATGCTTCACAAAGCTTACTTCAGCCTTAGAGCTGCAGAGGGAGCTGAAAGGGAAATAAGCAGAACCTCAATGCATCCGGCTTGCTTTCCTGTTAGGACAGGAGGATAGCAGAAAAAAAAGCCATGGCTGTTTCTGCTGGAAATAACCTCTTCATCTGCACTAGCCTGGTGCCAGCCAGTCCAGATCTCCAGAACAGTGGGCCATGGGTTAGGGTTAGGGTTACAGTTAGGGTTACGGTTAGGACTTGGTCAGGACTTTTGAAGCTTCTCTCCTGGGGCACATTGTGCACTCCAGCCACTGATGGGCATTGAGTTCAGGACACAGAAGAGAGATGTCCAGGGCATCACAGCTAATCCCAAGTTAACTCCCTGGAAATGCACATGCTTTGGGGACTGGGTCCTCTGTACTTACTGCTTTGCTTCTTTAGGGTCACCATTTCTGTAAATGTCAACTTAATATTTCTTAGCCCATTTTCCTAAGAAAACGCTTGATTTTTCTGTACTGGGATTTAGCTTTGAACAGAGCCCTATTATTGCACATCTACAGCAAGCTCTGCTGGCTTATCATCATCATAAAAAAAAAACCCAAACAAAAAAGTATATATACTTCACACTAAAAAATATTGTTTTAAATCTGTCCTCTAAGATTATAAACTGTTTGCCATGTTTTGAGATCTGTCAGATTTTCAAAAACCACTGAGATATTTGTACAGTTATTCCCCCACACTTTTTTTTTTCCATTAAAATCTTCACTAAACTAGTCAGACCTAAAGATTACTGGTGGGAATTCCCATGCTGACAGAGACTTAAACACCCAAGACTCCAACAAATATAAAGCTTACACATCGTCTTTATCCCCAGATTCCAGGTATCATACTTTGAAAGATAGACTTCTAGAAAAAGTTCATAAAACACTCCCTTCTTTATTGGTCCAACAAACCTGTGCTTCACTGCAGAAAATGGCTACGTGTCAATTTGTGATCAAATTGGCCAGAGCTCTGTATATCCCTGAAGACCCTAGACAGTCTGTTTTCCAGGGCCTCTTTCTGGCAGGCCTTTGGCAGAAATATACTAAGGTTTGAGCCTGATTTATAAATGGAATAAAGCAGGTCTCCAGTTTAACCCCTTAGTATGTTCTTCTGGCATCTCAGAGCATAGTACCTGTTTAGAATCCTTGTCGTGGTGCTTGCAATTCCATTGCAGTTCTTAATTTCTACTTGCTTGGTTTGTCCTGACAAACTCTAAATCTAATCTCATCTGATCTCCAAATGCTCTGATCCACTCAGACAATTAAAAAAAAAAATCTCCCCTGAAGCCTGTGTGATTGGCTGGCAAATAGTTTCAATATTTTTGGCAAATCTCTGCACTTGGTGACATGTAACCTGTCTCAAGAAAACACGTATCATGGAAGGGGCTCAAAATAAATAAATTACAAAATATAATTCATAAATCTTTTCCATGGATGGACCTGAGGAGGGAATGTACCCTGAGCTCTTGTACAAATCAGTTTTCAACAAAGAATGTGATATAAAATAAGATACAGAAATAAAACATCCCCACTCACAATTGAATAGGAATACATTTTTCACTTAAAATAATGCGTGCAAAATAATAATGCTGCTAGCTACTAGACCCTGTCTTTAGTGCAGAAAAGATCACAGTAGAATAAAGGATGTAGGTGAGCCTCTGGATATCTCTTTATATTAAACAAACAAATAAATAAATAAATAAAGCAACCCAAAACAAAACCCCAAAAACCAAACAAAGAAGAAATCAAATACAACACTTCTGTGTATTTGTCTGTTGGAAAAGCTAGAGCTACAAAAGCAGGATTTTCTTTCAGGACTAATGATACAGTAGATGCCTTTGAGAACAGTTCAGTATCCATCATAGAGTTGGGAAGTATTTCTGATCTTTCTTTTGGTAGAGTTGTGTGGGTCTGCAGGCTGACCCATGCAACCAACTCCTAAGTGTACTGTGGTGGTTTTTGATATGATATGGGAAAAGTCTTAGGACAGCACAGTCAGGATGCACTACTGAAGAAGATGGCAGTAGTGACATGAAGATCAATGGGAAGAAGACTCCGAGCTGATGGCAAGGTGAGGAGAAATGGTAGGAAGGTACAGGGCCTAGAAGGCAGCAGGCTACGCCACTAGTTCATTCAGGGGATAAATTGTGAATCATCAAAGCCAAACTGCAGGAATATTAGTTTTATTATAAAGTCAAAATGAGGAACTTGTGCCATTATGATCAATCTAAACCATAAAATTATCAAATATCTGTGAGGGACAGAGGGAAGGAGCATCCCACTCTTCATGTCTGGTACAAGGGTGACAGAAACAGAGTCTCCATGCCAAGAAAACCCAGCCCACAACTGAGAAATTACTGAAAACTAAGACAAGTTCAACCTGAGAAAGTCTGGGTCCATGCAACATATGTTATTAATTTGTTCTGGAAACAGAAAAAATGACATTAATAAAGTACAGAAATGGGCTGCTAGCCACATTCTTCACTGAAATTAGCAAATCTAGTTGCGAGGTAAGGGAAGAGGGGAGCCTAGCAAGCAGATAAACCAAAACAAATACCGTGGAAAAAGCAAGGACATCCTGGCAAAATATTCAAAGCTTCAGGCCATGAAAAGCTCAATGCTGACATTGCAAAGAGCATAGTTTTGCAGTGCTAGCCACTCAAAAGAAGAGGGGCCCCAGGAGCCCTCCCTTCCTACTGCCTGGCAAGCCTTTGGGATGATCTGCTGTGATGACTGGACCTCACATGCCAGAATTATTTGTTAAAGCATTAGCTAGTGACTTCTAGAAAATTTATAACACACTCGGTAACTTGGAGAGAAAAACTCTTGATGTCTTTTTGGTGAACTTCAGTCCTTAAGACTCTTACCTCACAGTGGTCCCAAACTGGTTTCATTCACATCTTGGCTCACTGTAATACGTATACTACTTTGGTATTATACTGACTCGGAGTCATCTTAAATACCAGCATATCACTAAATTTCACTTGCAACCATCATGCACCACTCTTGCCCTCACATCAGCCCACCTGATTCTGGAGGGACTACTGCACACATCACAGATCATAGGACATGCACACATTTTCAGTTCCTGTCCCTTGAATTATGAATGGGTCTCAATTTTCTTCCCCGAGGTCACTTCTGGCCAGAATGAAGGACGTATGATCCCAGTGGCAATTTTAACCAGAATTTAAAACTGAATCCCAGAAGATCCATGTCCCACCCCCTGAAGCTGACACTTCAGGGGAAATAAACCTCAAAGCCCAAGAAGACATCCAGCACAACTATACCAGGATTATCATGGGCTCATTTACAAAAGGGAAGTTTTAAATAACTTTTGTTCTGGGAACTCATGGGAAGCGATTGGAAGATTGTCAAGCAAGCTCAGCTTTTATTACCAAACCCACACCCATTTCATGCACATTTCAAATGATGTCCAGGATGAACAGTCTATTCTTTGTAGTGTTTCCTTTTCTGAAGTAAAAAAATCCCTCCTGGTTTTGATTACCCTTTTCAAGCATCTCCTCAATCTGTTGACTCATTTAATATTCCCTTGGTCCCTTGTTGCATGACTTCTTCCCTCACCATGTGAACAGAATAATGTATGTGCCAATAAAATGTGAACTCTGAAGTGTTCCTTTCTGTAACAGAACAAAGTGTTCTCTTCTCCCTTCAGTTCACTACTTTCCATACTCTGCTTCAGCTGATGGCACCTTAGAGGTTATAAACAGATACTTAACAGTAAAGGTTTTTCCTGCTGTGGTTGATAGACAAAGATGAAGCTCAGCATAGAAAGTACACATCAGCAACAACTACTCATCTCAAGGTAGTTTGTAACTACCCTGAACCTTAGTAGGGTACTCTTCCATAAATCAAGACATTTTAAAATGCAGAAGAAAGAGCAGCAAGGAAAGTGAAAGTACTAAAACACAGAATGATTTTGGCATGAATTGTGAAAGGCAAGAAAATAATTCCAGGGCTGTGAAAACACTTGCGCTGGCCTCCTACTGCAGAAAACTTTTAGAAACCAGTGTGCAGAGTAACATTACACACCTTTTGCTGATTCCCCTTTTGCCTGTTCTGCACCTTAGTCAGACCAGAGATAACCCATTTCAAAGTAAAGACGGCACACATAATTGGGAAACCCCTGTATTGCATAGATTACACTAAAACATATTCAGCAAAGATTTCTCCCAAGTACTGTGCAGGTGAAGGCTGAGACACCTCACTTGTATTGAATAAAGAGACATTTATGAGCAGTTTCTTAAAGCTGGATACAAACAAGAGTACATTAGAACCCAAATCTTTGCAACAATCTGTCCAATTTAATTTCAAAATACATGGAAATCTCAAATGTTGAACCCTATCATCTTGCCTGCATTTGGACTCAGGAAGCACAAAGGGCAAATGCAGATCTCACCTCAATGCCCTTCTGGAAGTCTCTGGCTCATAATCCCTGACCAGTACTCTCATAAAACAGAGAGTGGGTGCCTCCTAGTCCGGGAATCATAGACAGCAATGCAATTAATTTGGTGTTACACAGGTGTAGAATATTTAGCCACTACTTGTCTAAGCCAGGAAGATGCTATCAAGTGTAAAAAGAAATGTAGAGCACAGTGGACAATACACCTTCCAAAGAAAGAGCACCACCCCTTCCATTACCTCTTCAGCAGCTGCTTCTCCTGATATATGTCTTCTTTTCCTTTGGTAATTAACTTTCTCTTAAATAATTCTGTTTGAATGGTAACGCACAATAAGTTACAATAACCGTAATGGCTTACTCCATTCTCAGTTTCTTTACTTCCCCCTGATCACAATCTGTATATTACAGGGTTAATCCCATTGCTAGAAAATCTTCTACAACAAAAAGTAGTTTTTCAAAAGAATATTAGGGGAATATCCAAAACAAACTTTTTGAACTGAAGGCAACTATTCAGGGCTCCATCTCAAAACCAGAACTACTGCATACAGCCACTTTTTGGGAGTTTTATGTCTCAAACTGAAAATATTTTCAAAGTTTGGTTAACACAGTTGTATTTATAAAAAGTGCAAGTAAGCCAAAGCCCTGGAAGTATACCACTTTTGTTACACTACTTAATCATCCTTTTCCTTCTCTCATGTAATAGACACTTCAGTTGCATAAACATATTTTATTGTATCATAAAATGGCAGTTGGGGATTTCTTCAAATATCTTAATGATTCCTTGCTCTGGGTATGTAGCAGAAATAATAAAGTTTGGAGTGTATCCCAAGAATTACCTCAGTACTCTTCCCAAATTCATTGTGTCAACTCTAAAACAAAGCAATGTGATCATAGCAGGCAAGAGCAAAAGACTTCCAATGGGGAATGCTAACTTCATTTTATCATCATGACTGTCCTCATAAAACTGCGAACAAGCAAACTTTTGCCTAACAACTGTGTTTGTTGATATCTCTGTTGCTGTGTTGTATCCCTTAGTACCATCAGAGAGGGTCAGTTCAGGAAGGTTGCCCACTACCTCAGAGGCTCACGGCTCAATGAGACAATGAACCACTGCTTAGGGAAGATAGGGGCAAGCTAAAAGTTCTCCTTAGTGGGACATCTACCACTTCTGCAGCCATTAGTTTTCCTTGCCTAAACTCTTGTTGGAGTGTTGCTTATATATCCAGTACTGTAGAGGAACTCACAATTTTTATCATCCACATATCTATCCACCAGTTGTGAAATAATGATACTCAACAGCAGTCTGAAGAAAATGGATCATAGACACCAAAATGAGCCTATTGCCTCATGTACCATCTAACCTGCCAGGTATCAATGCCTCACATGCAAAAATCTGAGGGCACCAGTCATGGCCAGTGTCATGTTTTGCCACACCAACACCACTGCCATGACTGCTGCGCCCAAAAAAAAGCTTTCCTGAAATTAGTAGAAGGAGAAAAAGGTCATGTGGTGGGAACTGAGTGACAGATTTGGAACTGGAAAGAAGAGTGGGATGAAGGCATGTAAAAGTATGAATGTTACATGTAAAAGCAAGGTGTCCATCTATCTGTAATTGAGGAATAGCATATATATTGCCAATTAAAAGAGTGTAAAATTCTGATAATCCCTTTTAAAAAGTTTGGCATCATGCTGCTGTAAGTATATGCACATTATTACTTTTCTGCTGTCTGACACAGAAACAGATCTTAGGATACCTTCACAAAATGCCACAACTTATGAACATGCTTTTTTATTTGAAAGAATAACACTGAACATGAACATACACAGCTGATTAGGACAATTAGTGATTCTCTTATTCTGTATATTCTGTAAATTCTGTCAGCAAAGTGATTCCATTTGCAATTATGAAAAAAGATGCAGACAAGCTGCTCAACAATATTGCTGGAATTTTTAAATTAAAAGCAAGAATTCCAGGAATAGTCCAAATAATCAGAGAACTGGAACAACAGAGTTCCAACAGGAGGGGGGG
>VWYN01018278.1:55149-75544 GCA_013400075.1 Hippolais icterina | reverse complement strand
CCGCCTCCCCCCCGAGAAACTCCCGGAGACAAAAAAAGGAGTGTCACTAAAGTGCCCTGCTCCATCCTTTTGTTTCCCCTGAGCACTAACAAGTACTCAGTAGTTAGTTGCCTCGCAACCCTTGGGAAAAAAATTCTATAGGTATAAAAACAAGAAACAAGCCTAACCCCCAACACCAAATTACTGCAAGTGATACGACTTTGCCTTCTAAACTTTGTGTTTGGACTGCCAAATTAATGAACCAATGTCTTGCATGGGGTCTACACCCTCTTGGCAGCAGTGGCTGAAGAAGGCACTCGTCTTGTTATAGAATGAAAACAAAGAAAGCACTTTTGAAGGAGCAAATGGGAAGGGTACTAAATAATCTTTTTCTGAAACACATCACTTAAAATTTCTTCTGAGCCCAGAAAAATACTATCCACCACCTCTGAGGTTTTTGACTAGAAAGTGCGGAAGGAATCCCACATAAATTGATTTTTAACTCTTACAGAGCCTCCAATGAGTACTTCATGTTAAAGAAGTTTACAAAGACCTAAGATTTCTAAGACAAAGGTAATGAACTTAGAAGAATTCTCCTCAGACTCTTTCTCAAATGAAGAAACGTGGTATAACGGTACAATGGATGGGCGCTTATTTTTCAATTGAAGTCACTGTAAGATAAAAAAACTTTATGCAATGCAGACATAAGAGAGAATGGAAAATGTAAACCATCTGGATGTGAAAAAAATGTGAAGGATTTATGGAAAGGTTGGGAAGGCTTCTACACAATGTACAGGCCATAGCAAGCCTTTGTTTTTGATTGAGAGACAGGATATACTGAAAGAGCCACAGACTCCTTGCCAGCACGTGGTAAGAAAAACAGAGTAGTTGGCAGAGGCACAATGCTGACTTTACCATGTGTTAGGAGATACTTGATCCAAAGAAAATTCATTTTAGCATTTTACCACTTTAGCATTTATCATGTTAGGCTGTTCAACAGAGAAAACTTTACCCAAGTCTTTGTTGCCTCTAAATAAACTGGCTGCATGCCCAAATTTCTCAGAAAGATCATATACTGCCTAGGAGCATCCAAAAAGGCCTGTCATTTGGTTCTCTACATATTAAATTGTTGCTTACAATGGACAGCACAGGGCAGATGAAGCTTTAGAAAACACCTGAAAATTAGTCCAGTAAAATGCCTGATGTACTCATCAGGTTCATTCAACTTGTANGAAGGACTTTCAAAAATTCTTTTCATACAGACAGAACTCCTTTTGGAAAAATTGGGAAACACATGCATGCCTGGACTTTCAATAGACTTTGCCTTAAGGTGAAAAATCTGTATAAAACCCACAGTCTGAAACCTGGCCGGTGTGGTCGAGTTCGGAGGGTACCTTTGTACCGCCACTCGGTCCACCCAACGCTCGATCGATTGTTGTCCCGTTTTTATTGTGGCTTTGATTTCGGTATTGGAAATTTTACTAAATAAATCCTGTTACTTTGAATTGGCCTCTAATCATCCATAACAAACTGTAATACCAGGAAGGACATAAGGTCTCTCTGAGTTCAGTGAACTTGAGGTTAATTTATCTGGGTTTGACAAGTGAGGGTAAGACCATGATCTTGAGTTGGCATTCAGGGAATAGACAGCCATAACCATGGGAAAAAACAGCCTTGGGGAGAAAGCACAGACCAAGATTTACATTATTATTGTAAGTTAGTAATCAATAAAGCCAAATCCATCAAAACACAGCTAAACTATCGAGTTGTAGGGCACAGCCAGTTTCACTGGCCAGCAACCCTGTTCTATGCTCAGAGGTCAGGGAAAAACAGAGATACTGTTTGAGGATGTATTGGCATGCTCCAAGTCCTAAAAAAAACTGAGAAGCAGCACAAGGTTGTTGTCTTGAATTACACTTTCACACTTCCTACACCACATCTGTCTTTGCAACTCATCTCAGGAGACTCTTTTCACTTCTGCTTTGTCTTGTGGCTTATCTGTCTTAGCCTTGCACTTTTTGATGGATTGCTAAAGCTGAGTCCTCCCTAGACAGGAGAAGAGAGTCAGGATTTGCTTTGCCACAAGCAGTCAGCACAGAATCTCTGATTAATGAGCAATCTGCAATCCATCATGCACAAATAACAAGAGCTAGCAGGTGGCTTTATAAAGGAGTGATGTCATGTTTGATAAAGTCTATCCAGCTCTGAGGAGATTTTTGCGACACAGAGAGAGAGCTCTTCTCCAGGCAGGTAAGGCAAAGTAATAATGAGCAGCAACAACAACTGAAGGCTACTAAAAAATCTGAGAAATAATGAATAAAAGCAATAGCTAGAGGCTACTAAAACTACAAACTACTACAGGCTACTAAAAAGCCAAAATGGACATACAATACACAATAGATGGTTCATTCATTTGTTAAAGACAAACATATCTTTTGCATTCGGTACAAGAAGAAAGAGAATAAAATAGGGGAGTTGAAGAATGGAAAAAAAGATCAGAATTTTTCCCCTGCACAAAGTAGTAAACTTTGCTGTAGGCATTGAGAGTTAATCAAGCATCTTAGTAGAAAGAGATAGATGCCTAATTCTCTTTAAAATAAATAGGTAGATAGGTACTTAATTCTCCAGAATTTTTAATACCTTTGACAGCAAGTCATCCAAAAAAAAGTAAGCAACTAAATCAGAAACTTATTTTATTTGTAACAGCGATACCATCAATTAGTAAAAGTTATTTTGTGAGCTGCAAGGAAAGCACATACAACTTAGTATCTTTCAAGCTGTTATTTTCATGTTTCCATTACATGGTATTTACTTCTACAGAATAGCTTATACTTTCAAATCAGGTTAAAACAGTCACTTTCCAAAGGATACAGTCTTGGTTCTTGAGACTTTAATATAATTGCCCTAGCCACATGAAGAAAGCTATCCCAACATGAGAAGACCTCTGGAGAGTAATCAAGCTACAGCACTTACAGTGATGTGGATTATATAAAACGTAATGAGTCGAGTTCTAAATCCTAGTAAGAAATATTGGAAAGGACTTAAAATAAACCACTGTGTTTATGTGAGAATCTATAGTGAAAGAAAAGTTACATATAATGGAAGGAAATAAATTCATTTAAAAAGCTGGATTTGTATTTATGTTATTTAAAGCACTCTTTTCTCTAGATGGTTTCATGTTAATAACATATATATGTTATTAAATAACATAAATAACATATGCAACATATTGACATATAACATATTGAGTTATGACATCAAAACTCCCATAAACACAATGCATTACTTCATATACCTTTGTATATTTGTTAGAACACAGTTGGCATGGCTGGGAAAACAAAACTTTCCAAACCTTAAATATATTTATCCAATTCTAAATAATATGTCTTTTGGGAAGTCTGGTAGATCTGGTTGCTCTATTAAACAGACCAAAAACCTCAAGGAGAGAATCTGTAGAGCTCAATTTTTGTTCTTTATACATCACACTATTAAGGCTAAGGAAATAAGAGCAGACACTGCATCCATTTACTAATTTATAGATGAACCCTACAGCTCTACACGAGAGGGCAGTAAGTTGGTTTTCATGCTAACTTCATACCCACTGAATTACCCAACCGAAGTAGATTACTAATTGTTTATTTATCTATGTGAGTTTCCATACTACAATCATTACATGCCATCCAGATGTCTCAAACAGCTAAAGCTATGCCTACCAGTGCTAAATGGCAGATACACTAATGTCAGCGTATCTAAGCTTTTTCACTTTCTCCTTCCCACCTTTGAATCTGTTGATCCATTTACCCTGTGTGACAAAACCAGACATTTTAAAGACATTTAATTACCCAGGTGTTCTGTATCTACAAGGAGAGAAAATGAAATCCAGCATTCTTGTTGATGGAACTGCTATATACCATTCTCTCTGGCCTGGCATGGCATGGCAGGCCATCCATCCCAGGTGCTTTGGCTGTCCCCTGGCCACCTGGCACTGCCTGGCTTATTAAGCTTGTTCTTAACTTAGCCAGTGTTTGTCCCCTCACCTCAGGGGGAACACAGGGTGCGGGAAAGAAACAAGAATACAGAGGCTAGTGGTGAACTGGAAACACCACGAGGATGGCAAGATCTCAAATTTCTGAGATGCACATCTCCTGGGATATTGGAAGGAAAACTGGCTTGGAGCTGGGAGACAGAGTGCATGGTTTTTGAGGAAATCAGGCTTCACTAGTTCTGCTGCTCATGGAATAGCTTGTCTTTTCTTCTGGTTTACTTACCATGTCTCAGCAAGCACATGGAAGGTTGCTATTCTGATAGCAATTTCTGATATTTTAGGAACTGTGTTCTAAAACAGGTTCTCTTTTTCTTGAGATTAAATTGCCATGGGATATTGCTGCTTGAAAGTAATGTTTGGCTAAAGCTGTCTGAATAAGAATGGGTGATATTCCGGCTCCAGGAAACAATACATGAGTCCTGACGTGTGGAAAGTAGGAGGAAAATACATTTTAAAAGTCCAAATAAGGAAGGCTTCAGCTGAAAAAAGTCCCTACATTGCAACATGTAGCTGCCTTCCTACTCCTAAAAAACCCCAGAGAGATTATTCTCCCTTTTGCAGACTTTCACTTCCTTCTATTTAACAGGAAAACTGAGAATATCATGCACCTGGTCTGCATTCCTTTTTCAACAGGAATAATTTGTTTAAGATTTACTCATATTAATTTAGGGCTAGAAATATTAGTATACCTTTACCTTTCTCAAAATATAGTCATATGACACTCCAACCAACCTGTTTTGTTTGCCTTTGCAACTGTTAGCCAGCTTGGCAAGGGACTAAACTCCAAGTCAGGATGCTTAGTGAACCCTAAAAAGCCCCAGGCCAGTAGGAGCTACAGAGTATTCAGAACCTTCAGGAATCACCTTTTTTGGTGCCATAGATGTTGGCACCATTCCATTGAGTGGTTAACAAGGTTAACTGGACTTCATGATATACTCAGGAAGACACATCCACCCAGACACTGATTGTTGTCCTTTTTTAACACTTAATCCTTGTTTTTCTTTTCAGTATCCCTGGTGATTATCTTTCCATGCATTGTGTTGCTTGGGTGGATAGACTCTCAGAAGCCTAGCTCTCCAAATCCACTGGAGAAGAAGATAGGCCACGAAATCCAGGTGGCAGAAAGACACTTCAATCTCCTTTTATTGTTTTAAATCTTGTTTGATTGTTTTTTTCTGAAGTCTGGAAGACAATCTAAATAAGCAGACAGATGTAGAGCTGAAAGTCCTTACCTTAAGGCAGAGCCTATCATTAGTTTATTCATCTACAGCTGGGCAGATTACAGGCAGGGATTTTTATCCATTTAAAGAAAGAACCTTAATTTAGATTTCTTCTAAGAGCTTTTCTGTTTGCAAACAAATTGCTAACTAGAAAAAAGAACACCATAAGCAGAGGTCCAAAGTTCTTTCACGACCCTTGGCTTAGGATAGTAGTAGTTACATGTTCAAATGCCTTTTAAATATGACCTAATGGACCTTCTTGTCTTTGCATATACAGTCATATTGCGAACCATTTAGGAATGTTAGGATTTTGCGGTTTGATATGGTATGTGGTTTCAAAATGATGCTGAGCTTGTCACTGAGGTTGACCCTGGAGAGACAGACTTCTTTAGATCACTCCTTGCCAGTCCTTGCTAATTTTTGCACTCTTTAGAGGAGTTTGTGCAAACTGCAATATCAAAGAGGCTTCCAGATGGCAGAGGTCCCAAAAGAATACAATGTACAAAAATGCATGGAGCAACACTGGCAGATTTGATCACAGGGTTCAGACCCTCATCCTACTTTCAAGACTCTTTATGAAACTTGCTTAACCCCTTAGTCCCATTTAAAAATACTCAGTTAAATAAACCTGTCTTCAAAGCAAGATCTAGGTTCAGTTTCCATTGTTCCTGTCACAATTCTATGCACAGAGGTGCAAGGGTGTCAAGGAAGCTGGTTTGATCAGTACAGCTTGGTCTCAGAAATGTAAATAGTAGATATTGGTTTCTTTCCCAGTATGCAGCTATACACACTGATTGTTTCCACTAATTCTGAGTGGAGCCCCAAATGAGAAGTTCAACTCTGTTAAAACTAGCATGACTTTTTTTGAAAAACACATTCTCTGTGGTCAGAGCTCTGGATTTCCTGATCTTGTTTCCTGATGCTTAAGACTAAACAAAAAACTCCAGATGGTATAAGCCTGGCTTGTAACCTCTCCCTACAACCTTTATAATTTAAATTCAACGTGAGGGATATGAAGTATTATATAAAGATATAATATTTCTTATAAACCAATAATGGTAACTGTAAACATAGGCATATTTCTCCCATATAACATTAACTGCAACCTGAAACAAAGGATTTTCTCTACCTTCTGAAAGGATTAGATTTTTGCTATTGCATCATACAGAAAACAAAAATGTCCATCTTGTATTAGTTTGAGATGTCACATACTATGAAAAAATTCATCTTTCATAGTGGTTTTGATACAAGGTAGATGAATGTGTTGCATGTTTTCAAACAGAAAAAAACCATGCAAATAAGGTCAAATTTCTTGTGGTTGAACCCATGAAGTAAATACAGAACATATTTTGTTTGTTTGGATCTTGGGGGAACAAACTGTTTTTATGTAGTCATAAAAACTACACTAAAGTAAGCACTGTAATGTATTGCATTTCAAAATCACATATTTATATAATAGGGAATGCACTGACATCCAATATAATCATTCTCAATCACAAAACTGGAAACAATTCTGAAAAGTGAAAACTTGAAAAAACACTCCTTTGTTTTCTAAATGCTGACATATAAAGGAGGAAAAAAATTCGCACTATAGGCTTGAAGTAAACTTTCACATCATTAGGATCCAATTGTGAAAAGCTGTTTATCATACATAAGTTTCTAACACAAGTCTGAGTCAAAGTAGCTACCTTTGAAACATCATTTCTTGATAAACTCCACTAACGTTGTCAATATCTAGGTCTTCATGGCACTCCATTTTACCTAAATTTCCACACTTGCGTTTCATTAGGGAAATGTCTGATAAAAATAATTAATAATTAATCTTTAGTGAATAGCACTTGACAGGTATTGCTAAGGCTGAGTTGTTTAGGACAACTATAGTTTAGAAGGAACCTCTTCTAAGGAGGAGTGCCTGGAAACTTTTCCAACTTTGAAAATTATTCCTGCGCCATTTAGGGAGAAACCTAAGTTCTTTCATTATTTCCTACAAAGAAATTGGGAGGGAGAACTTCAGAGTAGATAATAACACTTTGTTAATTTGGAATTATTGTTTGAGTTCAGGGGTTTAGCTGTCCATGCACCAGTGCTGCTTTGGTAGCTGCTTAGGTTTTAAGCAAAAATTGCATGCAGTGAAAACTGTCATTAAAAATTCCTGTCAGCTCAGATTCACTCCTTAACAGCTGTGGTCACAACCAAGCATCTTCTATAAAACTCTAACTTTCCAAAATCCATTAACTGCTAAATTGATGCCCCTCTCCCCAGATAAACAAGCTGCTCTGTATTGATTTACAAGTGATTTCATTTGGGAACTGTGACATTTCTAAATAAACAATGATGCTGAGCACAAAAATGTTGGCCTCTGTTTGTGATCTACTGAAACATGAGATGGATCTCAATATTCCTGGAGGAGGAGTCAGTTTAGCTGATTAGTTTTAGGGATACAAATAAACACGGTGTGTTTCTAATTACACCAGTGAGTCACAATAGAGTGCTGGTTAATAGGGTAGTTTTGTGCCTGAAGTTCTACCTCTTCAAAAAACAGTGTGCTTGTCCTTCCTTTCCCCAAGCACAGCTGATTTCTTAGCAGCACTTGTTAATCAACACAGGTGAAACAGTTAAGGTCGTAATCCTCAATCTCCTTTATGTGAGGACATTTAAGCTGTCAGTATAAAGCTTTACATAAGGAAGTAACACAGCCTTGTCGCTGTGACAACGGGTATGACTACTTAAGCGTGGCAGAGCTCAACAAGTGTTCTATTACATTAATAGATCTGAAAACATCTCGGTTGCATCTGCTCAGAACATCTCAAAAACATTTAAAAATGTTTTTTAAAAATGTTTAAAAAAGGTTATTCTTATACTCAAAGGGGCAGACAAGAACATATTCAAACAACCCAAACTTCAAAACACAAAATCCAGGATATTTTTTTTTTTTATCCTATTACTTCTTAATTAGGGGCACGTGATTTTTCAGACCAGCGTTGCATCTCAGCTACAACTCCCAATTTCCTGTCTGATTTACTTCTGTACAATTCTGTTCAAGAGAAACTAGAGGAAGAAGAGTGGCTACCTAAAATGGAAATTTTGTGGGGTTTTGGTTTGGTTTTTTATTTTTGTTTTGTTTGTTTTTGTAGGAGAAGGTTTGTTGTTTTAAACTACAGAGAAACCATGATAAATTAAATTTAATTATGACAGCTGTGCTTATTCCTTAGTCACTGTGTACACTACAGAGTTATCTTGACAAAACTGCCATTAAGTAAGCTGTGATTTATTCATCTAGGACAAAGGACCTTTCACAGTTAGAAAAGGAGTTCCAAAAAGTAGTAGAATAATAAATAACTGTACTTTTATCTGTGTATCTCTATTTACCTCCCCATCTCGTCTCCCCCATAACTGTTCCACACACTTAAAAACAAATCCTACACAACTTTGAAATGTCACGTTAATGAATTTCCAGTATATATCAGATCCCATTTTCCTCCATAAGCATCAGCAATAACTCCTAGAGCCCCACCTTGATTCACATTCCTCTCTCTTCCAGTCTCTCCATCCAAACAATTCCATAACCAGAAAGTGACATGCAGTCACTTTTTTTTTTACACCATTTAACTCTAAGTTTATACTAAAACAATATACCAATAAAAACAATACAACTTTTATGTGTTTACTCCAAGGCTAAGCAGCTTGGACATTTGGACCTGTATACTTTGGCAAATATGGCAGCATAACTCATGCAAATTTTCTGTCATTAATAGAATTGATTATATACATGTATGTATGTATGCATATCTGTATGTATTTTATATTACTGTGTTCACAAAACAGAATCAATGTGAGTTTGGTATTAAGATTTCATTTATGATGGAAAAGTCTCCACCTGGAGAAGATATTTCAGAGCCGTCTAAAGAGGCAACTTCACTCATATTTCTCCCCAGGGACTTAATGGGATCCATATTGTTCATTCAGTCAAATGGCTCTGCAGCAAAGCCACAGCCCTTCCTGATTTTCTGATCTGGCAATCCTCTAACAAACTGCACTTTATGCCACAGTCCTCCAGTAGCATCTTGATTCCTAACCTCCTATCCTACATTCGTGAGTCTTCTTTCTGGGTTTTTTTCCTTCAGAAATTTCTACATATCGCCTCTACGTACCTGTCCTCCTTCCCCTGACTTTTTCCATCACCTCTCTCTCAAATTGCTTTTTCCAAAAAAAACTTCTTTTCAACTTCTTGGCAAGAAGTTCAACTTCTTTTCTCTTCTTGGCAAGAAACTCCCTTTTTCAGTTTCTACTTGCATCCCTGTTATGAGGGAAACTAAGAATTAATGCATGCTTGTGATATTATTTTATATAAAGTGCTGAAAGTTAAATGTAGTAA
Source organism: Hippolais icterina (assembly GCA_013400075.1). NCBI lineage: Eukaryota > Metazoa > Chordata > Aves > Passeriformes > Sylviidae > Hippolais > Hippolais icterina. The sequence continues at coordinate 65,925 of VWYN01018278.1, read as the reverse complement.
ATATACTAAGCATTCCCTGTTTTTGTAAAAGCTCAAATTGCAAAACTCAGACTCAGGGAAAGACTTTATTTGCATTTGAAGACACCGGGCAAAACCCAGATGTAGGGGAGAGAATTCATTTGCATTTGAAGACACAGGGCAAAGTAACACCTTTTGGAACGATCACCACTCCCTGACGATAACGATAACGATAACGGCGCCACCTGGACAACATCACCAGACTCGGAGAGAAAAACAAAGGACTTCCAGTAAGCCCAGGAAGAACTATTCAGTGCAAGCCGAGAAGAATAGAAAACACCGATACCTGACGGTTGAGGGGATTTACATCGCTGGGTCTAGCCCGAGGGCACAAAAACTGTATAAAAACCCAGGCTCCAGCGGCAGCTTTTGTGAACCAGGGGAGGACTGTTTGCCAGACAGACCGCTGGTCCGACCTTGTTTACCGGTGTCGACCCCGGGCTCGGCATCTCTTTATTTTTATTTTGGTGGTGGACTTTAATTTCTCTGTAACCGAATTGATTTTAATAAATTTCTTCATATAAAACAATTCGGCTATTTCGCTTATAACAATCCCCAAGTTTTCTATTTCTTTCATTTTAATCCATTAAATTAATGGATTTTGCCAAAATCACTCTTGCCTGACGTCAAGCAAGGAAGTTCAGTGGCCTCTGACACAGAAACACTGGAGTCGCAGTTCCCTCTCAAGCTGAAGTGAGGGGTCAGCAGCTCCCCATGTCTGCTGTAACCAAGGTCTTCCCACACATCAGCTGTGAATCTAAACTGTCCATCAGATCACCTATAAACCAGTGCTCCCTTCAAACTGCCACCCCAAACCCCTTATCCGCTAAATAAGTAAGCACCCTGTGTGCTAAACAGGTCTTCAGCCATTAAATGTCACTGGAATTCCCAAACCTCTGGCACAGTATTTACATGTAACAAAAAAAGACTAAGTAAGTGAAAAGCCACTAGCATGTCTTCTGGCAATGGACTATCTCTGTTTTCTCCAGTTTTCCCTAACTTGAAACATCCTGCATTCAGCCTCCCCTCACTGCTGTCTAGACACAGCTCTGCTTTTGCCATCTGCCCTGGGGTGAGTCTGTAGCCTGAAACCACAGTAGCACATACACAGCTCTCTCATACACGCTGCGCACTGAAGGGCTCATTGGAGGCTGCAGTTTCCCCTCCTAAAGAATCCAGGCTCCCTGCTAATGCACCAGGTATCTCCAGCTAGTGAAGATGTTACCAGATGATAAATTGTCTACACCTGGTGAGCGAACACAATGCTTGTTCTCCAAAACCACTGGCCTACAGAACTGCACAATGCCCATTGTGTAAGAAGAACTGGAAGTTCAACCAGCCCAGTGCCCTGCCAACTCAGCCAAGTCGCCTGGAACACTGGGATATATGACCACCAGGGACAACCAGAGAGACCCCCAGTACAGAAGAAAGCATGCATAAAGGGGAGGGGAAATATGTTAATGATTTGGGGAAAATGATTATCATATGTATGTTTATTCTGGGACAATCAATCAGTATGTGTGTAAAATACAGTTTAAAACCAGAAACATTCCTGTACTCAGCATACATGGATCTCGGAGGAGCTCTGCCCTTGTGCATAAAATCCACCCAAAAAAAGAATGCCTGCTTCTTAACTACACTTGAGTTAGGGAGTTTTTTATTTTACCAAATTCTTGGTTAAAAAGATAAAGGATCAGCTTGGGAGGAAGTGAGTGAAGCATGTTAATTTTGAAAACTCACTTAAAACCCTTGTCATCTCCATTAACAATTTAAGCCCTCCCAACATATTCAAACTTTTATTTGGAATTATTTGGCTAAAAATGATGAGGAAGGAGTGATGAGTGAGAAGAAAAAGGAGAGACATTTGAAATTCCAGAAGTGTGTTCTCCTATGAACATGTATGACTATCACAGCACACACTGAACAGTGAGTGGATGATAGACACCCTTACAGTTGAACTCAGAAAAGAATTTCTAAATACAACTCTGAAGTATGAAACAAACTTATTTTCTTGATTTTGATCAAGAGGCTTTGTGTTCCTTATACTCTCACAAATCAAAATATCTAAAGACTTGAAAAATATGGATGCCAAGCAAACTTAATGATTCTGGAATGTTATTCATTCTTCTGGTGGGCAGGAGAGAAATTTTCTTAGAAGAAACATCACTTGGCATTGAAATTGACATACACCCTGAAGGAATCCAGCCCTCCTCTCCTTTTAGCTTGTCATTTATTTAATAGGTAGCCCAGGCAGAAGGGGGCTAGGGGAAAAGTGAGACTGGAGAACTCATCTGTTATCACTATATACCTTGAATATTCACACCACCAGCAGCCCTATCACTGCTTTGCATCAGAAAGTGCACAAACATGGTGTAAATACTTTCTTACGTTCACAGACACTGCTAATATTATGTAGCACCTAACTAAGAAACAGCAAGTTTTCTCACATTTAAATACATTCATTTTCTTTTCATCTTTGTTAGTGCTTCCTCATCACTCATGCTGGCTTTAGATAAATGGTTGTCAGAAAAGCAACATTAGCTCAATCAGCAACTGTCAGATAATACACACATATTTTAGCAGTTTAAAGCTTGCTGCTTTTGTCTTTAGCCAAAAAAAGACCTGGGTTTGCAATGGCTATTTTCTCTCCCTTTCACTCTCTCTCTCTCACTTAACCCAATAAATTATTTCTCAATTCTGTCACACTTTTATTCCCAGAGTATAAAATGACCTGTTTAACTCCTTCTTCTTTTACAACCTTAATTATGCTTGTTTTTCTTATTCCTTTTGGGCAACATCCTTTCTAAGTTGCTCTGCAAACTACCAATTCCTTTTTGCCCAAGCCCTCTCTTTGGTACTTGCCTCCTGGGAAACCTAAGTGAGATTAAGCAGGAAGCCTTTCACCATACATACTTACAAAACAATGAATTTAAAATAATGACTTCATGCATGATGCTACATCTTACTGAGTTACTACTCCGTCACATCATCTTCCCTCATCCTACTATCTCTTTTACTACTCCCTTGGAACTGATTGGGACAGATCTAATTTTCTTCACAGCTGCATGTATGGTGCTATGTTTTGGATTTGTAACCAACCAGCACAGACAGCACTCTCATTTCAGGTGGTGCTATCGCACTGTCAAACAAGGCCTTTTCTGACACCACCCCACGCCAAGCAGGTGGGGAGTACACAGGAAGCTGGGAAGCAACACAGCTGGGGTAGCTGTTAACTTGTGTTGTGCTAAACCACAATGCTTGGATAAGTATATTGGATAAGTATATTACTAAGTATTTTAGTAAACTGCAATCAAACTGAAGAGATATTATAGTGGAATTAAACTACTTAAATGGGCTGCAACAGATTCTTAAGAACTGAAACTTCCAAAGCCAAGGAGGCCCATTTAACTCAAAAGCTTTTGCAATCTGTTGCACTGATGCCATGAGGGAAAGGATGAGCACTATTTCTTACCTTCCTTCTGATTTCTTGTGTGACTCTAAATTGTAAAATGCTCTCTCTGCTCCTACCTGCTATTTTTTTTCCTGAAGATCATCTCTGTGATAGCACCTCTTGCCGAAGACCTGGATTAGGCTTTTTGTGTAGCTTCATAGCCCCTAGGACAATTTTAACACCTCATGAGGCTTCCTTAGACCATCAGTTCTACACTACAGTCTCAAGTTATCAAGTTACCCTCTGGCAAGAGGCTTTCATACTAACTTTCATTTTCCCTCCTTTGCCTGCACTACAGTTCCAGCATGCAGGTCCATAAAAGGGCTTGTCTCTAACCAACCTTTACCTTCATTTTAAAGCAGCAAGGGAAACCTCAGCCAGGATGCAGATGCCTGTATTAATGTAGGTCTATACAGAAACATATTCACAGAATCACTTAATGGTTGGGACTGAACATTAAATGTCGCATAGTTCCAATCCTCCTGCCATGGACACGGACAAATTTCACTAAACCAGGTTGCTCAGAGCTCTTTCCATCTTGGCCTTACACACTTACAGCAGTGGGGCATCCACAGCTTCTCTGGGCAACCTGCCTCACCATCCAGCCAGTAAAGAATTCCCTCCTAGCATGTAATCTCAACTCACTGTCTCTCAGTTTGAATATATGTTTTACATATTGCCAGCACAACCGCATCTTGAATGACTGCTCTACAGCTTGAGGAGGGACAGCAGCCAGGATGTGCCTTTGCTGGATTACCTGTCCTAAAACACACTAAAGACAGACAGACAGACAGCCCTCTCTGTGGAAACAGACTTTGTATGAGAGGCAGGCAAGCAATGACATATGATATGTCACAGTGTCTCAGGAAAGGAAAGGAATTTTAAGTTCTGTCCTATGACCCAAACAGTTCTCACATGAAGTAAAACAGCACCTCACCTGGGAATGGAATGGCTGCTTGAATTGTGAAAGATCTTTGCTGTTCTGACACATATCAGCAGAGCAAATTATTGCAATATTTCAAATGCACCATCCATTTCAATTTTGCTTCCCTCTTCTGCACTGCTTGGTCAAACTTGTTCAGATGGGTCTTTAGAGGGGAAGATGTGGGTGCCACACACTGTGGCTACACAAGTGAAGTTTCTCAGGTGCACACGAGGAGTGCTGACCACGCAGGTATCCTACCATGCACACGGGTCATGCTGTTACCCAGCACACATCTCAACTGTGGCATTCAACTTATGTCCCACAGCAACTCTGCTGGCCATGTCCTAACAATCTTATGAGAAGGTTTATGGATTTATCTGTGAAAGCTAACGAAAAACAAGGAGACTACAGAGAGGTGTTTATCCAAGCAGCTCACAGTTGTCGTTACAGGCCTGTGTTTATATGCAGCACTGGTAACAAGCTTATAGTCCTGTTCAGAAAGAACCTGGAGAGGGCTTTGCTCCACTTCCCTGGCAGCTCTTCTGGCTGTTACACAGCACAGCCAGCACAGAAAGGGACATCCAAAGTCTGTGTGTGCTGCTGAGTCTCAGAAGAGCCCAGCTGGGCAGGAAAGCAGTGCAGGATGTCACAAATGTGCCTGTCAGTCTGCTTCATGGGATGGATGCTGGATCAATTCCAATGTCCCTAAGATTCCAGTCATGGGCATATTTGCTCTGTGCAAAGACAGGATGTCTTGACCTGTGGTTGCTGCCAGGTCAGACTGCACTACTACTGTGCCCCAAGACCAAAACCAGCACAAAAGAGATCTAGCTGCCAAGTTAACATTGCAGAGTGACTACCTTTGTGGTTTTGCCCATGGAATGAAAGCACTAACTGAGTATTTTGGGGTAATCACTGAACACCAAAAATTGCAAGGACAGATCATTTCCCTCAATGGAAAAAGATTTATGATTTCTTAACAGCAAATAACAAAACAGTACTTTTGTGAAATTAATTGTTCATCTTAATTAATTGTTCAAAACCTAGTCAGGTTTTGGCAGAACATGGTTGCTTTCCTTGTTCCTCCTAAAAATTATGAATACTCTCTGCAGAAGTTGAGAAATACATTTTCTACAAGACCTACGCTCTGGGTTTTTTTTAACAGTTATAAGCGGACAGCTCCTTTAGTATGCCCTGCATTTGTGTAATTCTGTATCAAGGAGTTTCATGAGGTAACCCTTAGAACTTTAGCAAGTTCTCATTTGACTATCACAGGCCTAAGAAAAACTCAGGACTAATTTTAGCACTTATTGGAATGTGCTGCTAGGAAGAAAAGGTCAAATGTGCTCAGAGGAAGGCAGCACCAATTTGAATTTTTGGCTCGAACCTGTTTCTCCTTGCAACAAATGACACTTTCCTCTACCTCTCCACGTCACGCAGAACGAATCACAGCTGCAACACCTGTTTATGAGGAGGAATTCTGTATACACTTGTCATATAAAATTTTCCCTTTTCTCCATAATATATTCAAAACAGTGGTGTCCAGGGAGGAGAGAGGAACACAATCACATAGCACATGTTCTGTCTGTGCTGCCAATACCACAGACAGCATTCTCTACCAACATGAGATACCTTTTAACAAAAAAAAAAGCCAAAAAGCTTTTTCAGCAATACTTACTGCCCTGCCCCAGAAGGAAAACCAGCTGCTCTGTTCCAAGTCCATGGAGGCAGATGATAATGCCCACTAACCTATTGAAATATTATCCTTTCTGCCCTTCTATTTGTTTAGAAGAATCCATCTTGCAGTTCTAAGAGAGGCCTGGAGTTAGGAAAAACGGCTTTCAGTGATTCATTTATATATGCTGGTACCCAGAATACCACTTAAAAGGCAGGCCCTATGGATTTCGAGAACAGCAAACAGTTGCCTGTCCTCTGTATCTGACAGATGACTCAAGATGACCTTTTCTCCATTTTTACAATGTGCAAAAGACTGATGTTATATATACATACACACATAAACATATAAATATCCACACACAAACACCTGTATCTGCTCACCTGTATCTGCTAAGGGTGGGGTTTTTTCTGTTATAAAAGCATGAAAAACATTTAGATTCATAATCAAGAGCTTAGTAATTTAGATCCCACATTTTGTTTCCATTTTAAATCCTAAGAAGTGGTTGAGAGGAAACTGATGAAATAAGAGAAAAACTCAAAAGGCACATCATTCTCATGAAGGTGAAGAATAAAGGCAGATCAATATTGTGGCAAGCCTACAAATATCTGAATACAAGACAAGGCAAGCCTTAGAAGGTAAATGGAAAGGACACTATTTCCATAATTTCTATTAAGCAAGTATCCCCTCTTCCCAGCAGCATCTGACAACATGGTAAGAGGACAGTACCTCCCCCAGGCAAAGTAAAGATATTCCTCTGGCAAAGGGGTGGCAAGCAGACAGGTTCAGCTATCCTGAGAAAGCTGACACAATCATAGTATCTGTGTTTATTTAAGGGGAAAGTGCTACCATTGAGGCTTTTCTATGGATGAGAATTTCTTTTTGAAAGGAGTGCAATTTTATTGTGAAAAATCTAATAAAGTGTTTCTTGCCATCTAAAGATTTTCTGAGTAAGGAAGCACCAGCTCTGAGCTACAGCCTCACATTAAATATTTGCTGTCTAGTCACAGAGAAGCTTCATAAAATGCCTAGTGTCTATGGGAAGAGCTGTCCAGAGAAAAAGATTTTTGGCAGAAGACACGTCAGGTCAAAGAAAAACAGCATAGACAACAGGAACAAAACAAACAAAACTAAAATAAAAGAGTTTAGAATAACTATGTAATTGTTAAAAGCAAAGACCTATTTCACTAAAACAAAAGATAGGCTGGCTACTGACAGGTGAGAAGTTAATCTGAAATACGCTTCATGTCAAGATGCATCTCAGACATACTTTCTTTGGGGTGTTTCATCCAAATAAGAAAACAACAGAAAATATTTCTCTGAAACTAATGAAAAATGTTTTAACTACATAAGTTTACAAATCTGAAAAAAACTAGGAGGAAGAAAGTGAGACAAAAATAGAGGACTTGGAAGAATTTCTGGAATTTTGAGTTGCTTTAACAAATAGCCCAAAGAACATTCTGTAGGTCAGAGTACCAAATGTTTCAAAATGTCCTATTCCTCCTTTGGCAGGACAACTAACCATATCATCAGAGTGGCAACAATGAGGAAAGCTTTCAACATCTTTACTTTGAATGTCACATGTGCCACACATTAGTAAGATAAACAAAACTAGGCAAAAGCAAGTGAAATAGTAAGTTTCAGTTTTGTACTAAGATGTCCAACTTGAGAATACTAAGGACTGCCTCATAGGGCGAAAAAAAAATGGCAGCGTGTTTTACTCTCTCAATTTCTTTGGCCAAAATGATAAAGAAGCAGTTAATTAACTGAAATTTTAGAAAGCCTCAAACTAAGAAAGTTGATTTGGAATAAATATTCTTTTAAGAGGTCTAGAGAGAGCAACTCTGTTTTCAAAAGCATTTTTTTAAATAGTGTATGTTAGTTGAAGTTTACTTTGATTTATTTACTGTTTACTACTTATTAAATGTAACTTATTGTATATTATATGTGTAAGATATACTGTTTACTATTTATTAAATGTAATACAAAGAACATACACAAAGTTGTTGTTCTCCCCCCGCCCCACCTTAAGAAATAGATTAAAATTCCTTGGATTGTATCAGATTTTCTACCTCAAAAGTAATTTCTCTTTCTTCTTTTCTCTCTCAAATACTCTCAAAAGATGTTAGTTACTGTTGATCAAATAGAAAATGTGATGTGCTTCAAGGTTTATCCTACAGACCACATCTTAACATTCAACTGAAAGGAAAAGAGCAGTTGGTTTACATCAAATCCAAATCTCTGAAGTAATGCAGGACCTCTCAGATTAGTCCTGAAATCTGTTGTTGATACAATATTATTGCATTTTCATATACAGTATCAACTAAATACTTCTTTGGAGAAAAACAGGCTTTGCAGAATTCTTAAATATCCCAACTATATTTTTATTATTCATTTAAACAGACTTGTACATCACACAGAGCTTAAGAGCATGATTATAAAAAACAATCACTATCCCCCTTTTATGTTTTTTAAATCACAGAAGAGTTTAGGAGCTGAGCAACTTACGCAGAGGTGATAGCACTTAGATTTTTCTTGACAATACTATGTGACTATGTGACTCATAAATCTAATTCTCAAAGTAGAGAATCACAAATGTCACCAGGCACAGAGTACCTTTTAAAGTATCCCCATTTATCTTTCCAGAGTGCCTTTCTTTATCACACTGTTTGATAGACTGTCATGTACAGGTTTGAGCTGCCCAAATATAATCGTCTCAGCCCATTCTGTGCTTGTCACAACACAGACCAATCACAGGGCCCATTTTTCCACAAAACAACAGACCATCAGCGATAGTCTATCAGATTATGTAAGTATCAACATGTATATGTAAACAAAAGTCATCAGATCTTCAGTAAAGGCAGTTTTTTTCCTTCATTATAATAATGAACAGCTTTTGTGAGAAATGTAAAGAGCCAATATGTTCAGCACAATACCCCTGTGTAAGCCCTTCAGAGATTAAACTACAACATCAATGTCTGCTACAACAGTATTTATATATAGTCAATTGGCTCCATGAATAGGAAATATCGTAGTTTATTGCAAATAGTAGACTTCAAAAACCAGGTATTTCCAAGTCCAGTTTGTTATGATTTTATTTAAACAAAATATGAGTTAAATGTTTTCATGCAACATTATTTAAGACTTAACTCTTAAATAATCATGACAAACAGAAGTAGCTGAAGAACACGTTAATTATAGACTTTGGTAAATATACAAAAAACCTCAGCATTATAGTTTATACAAAGTAAAGAACATCTTAAATACTTCCCCAAAATACTGCAGCAGCTGAGACACAGTGATATGCCTTGCAAAGGCATAGGAATGTAATTTAGAAATCACATGGGAACTACCCCTTTCCTTTTATTTCACAAACAAGACAAAAGCAACATTCAACTCTACACATTGATTTTTCAGGTTATGTCTACGCAGTACCTTGAGTTTTATCCAAACAGTAAAAGTTAGACATGTTTATTTAGTAAACAATTATGCAGTAAATATCTATTACTTTTATTCCTTGGTATTACCTGGAGTAGCCATGTTATTTAAAAGTGGGCAGGTTTGGTACTTTTATACTGATGTCACCAATATTAATATTTCTTGGGATCTCTGGCAGATTCATATTCTTTACAGCTGAAACAGCCCGGGCTGGAGCTCCTGCTAAACCAGCCTGCATATAAAGTGAGGAAAAATGCAAGTCAGGTAAAGTTGGTCACAAAAAGATTCACCAGCATATTTACAGACAACTAACTTTTCAAGTATTCCATGGTTACACAATTAGAAAAAACCACATGGTAATTGTGTTTGGAATGAAATGGGTTACTTGGAAATATTAAACCAGAAAGAGAAAACAGTTCACATATTCCTTTTTATATGGTAAAACATGTAATGTCAACTGGACGGAAAAGTATGAGAGGAAGGAACAGGAGGCTTATCCAGGCACATGTAACGTGCACGTTATAGAACAGACAGTCTCGAGGTGCTGGGTGTCCAGTGTGTTGCCTTTGTCCCTTACCTATTCTAAAAGTTCACATGGTTCACGCTTGACTAACACTGGTTATAGGTTCAGAATAAATAACGTCAAAGTCACAAGGTACTGACTGTCAGACAAATCAATGAATAGACACACATACACACGCATGTATATGTACACTTACAAATATATATATACACACACACAGAGGTACTTCAAGGTGGCTTAGACTAAGATGAAAAGGATAAACACCCTGCATTTGTGGGTGATGAAGAGCATGCAGACAGATAATTTCTACAAACAAACTAGAATAATCTGTTGTCCCACAGTAACTAATTATACTCTAACATATCTGCATCCCCTTGAGAATTACACAAGATAGTTATGCCAAATCAAACAATTAAATAGCACCCATTTTTTATAAAGTCCTCTACTGCATGCAGTGTCTGCACACAAAATCAAGAGCCTTTCTGTATAAACATGCAAGTATTACAATAGAGAATTACTGACTTCTGTTTAGGTCTGCTTTTAGATAAAATAGCTGCCAAGTTTACACATTGAGGTATACTATGAAATTTACATTTCAGAAGCCTGAAGACATACCATAAATCATCCTTCCCTATTGATTCTGAAAACACCTATTAAAAATCTTGTTATTTTAAGCAGTATTAAAACAAGACTAGTAAGTCTTATTACTATATTTGATGTTGTGAAAAAAACATACTATTAATTTT
>VWYN01018278.1:32528-49115 GCA_013400075.1 Hippolais icterina | reverse complement strand
ACATCAATAATAATTTCTAAGTTTTATCTTTTTTTAATTAAAGAAAACCAAGAAGATCCACTAGTTTTGATTTCTTAGTGACCTGCATTCAAAATTTATTAAATTATTACTTATTTTGATTTACATGGATTTGCTTTTGTCTTGAAAATATGTGTTCAGGAAAGACATACTGAAAGATTTACAATCTTGATCAAAAAGACAAAAGGAAAAGAAATAGCAATCAAGAAATTTTGTGGATATACATGAAACAAATTATTAATAATCAAAGGAAATAATTTCCAGGCATTGTGATGTATCTCAGCATTACAGTAACTGTTAAATTTGAAAATAGTCACTGAACTAAGTAAAAAGAAAGTGTTTGTGGTGAGCAGACTGTGAAATGTTCTGCTTCATCCCAGTCACCAAGTGTTTTAATTTATCACTGCTACTTCTTTACCTTCTATAATTCATTGCTGAATGTAAAGGAACAAGTTCCTATTTCCTTTGTATACACTTCAAATTCTATGTGTTTTATTCAGATTGTCTACCATCTACTTTTATACTAAAAGCTCTTAGAAGAAAGACTGACTTACTGATGAACAATGGAAGACAGCAAGTACTCTAGCTGGCTGCACTGTATCGATGTGTTTCAGAAGACTAGTCAGAGATTGGTCTACAGTTGATTTGGTAGCAGAATTTACATAATTAAACGCTTTCTGATAGAACCAGTATGTACATAATACATGGTAGAACACAGCTGCTCAGCAAGTTCAGTTTTGGAACACGACTACTTTTCTATCAAATAAGGAAAAACGTATGTATACAAAAGTTAATTCAAATATAGCAAAAATTTATGAGAATAACTCCAAATATTCATCTCCATCATCAATGTTTCATTCTGAGTGTGAGAAAAACATTAAAATGAACACTTTAGACATGTTCAAAATCTACCATAGAATCCTTTTAGATGCATATTGCTATGTACTGTGTTATATCATACATAGCTTTTTCCTGTTTTTCACATATTGTTCTTGGATATAGTTTGGAAGTGGTGCAAAACAAGCAATTAAATGTATTAAAAAAACCCTGAGTTGGCACAGTTTGAGACTGCACAATCAGAAAAACAGTACACATTGTACCACAAAAAAAAAAGCTGAAAAATTCATTTCTCTCTTTACTGCACTTCAGTTAGAACTAGGAAGTTCTCTGGGTCCTCTCCTAAAATTTAATTTAATTTATATTTATGCCACCTGGAAGATTTCAATCTACTCAGCTGAGTGCAACTTTAGAAAGTCTCCAATTCATGTAAAGGCTTGTTTAGAAACTTGAATATTATTGCTTTGATGTATTCCTCTGTGGAATTACTCTCATCATTTAGAATCCAGCACAGACTTAGCTAAGATATATTAGCAGCATTTTGGCTGACAAGGCACATATGGTGACGTTAAAGGGACAGTAATATTCTGTATCAAAGATGAGGTAATTCTAAGATCCTTTCTTAGTCTAAACGTCTTTCCTAAACACAAGTTCAACAATTGTTGAATTGAAAAAGGACTCCCACAAATCATGTGCAATCCCTCACTCGGCCTGTTACAGGCAAATACAGAATTTAATTCTCTCACTCATTGAAGACCAAAGGCTCAGATTATCAAAATTGCAGAATTCATATTCACTTTGAAGTGTCTAAACCCAGGCTTTAAATTTCATCTAATCCATTTCAGTCCAATTTATTTTCTTGTGTTGCAGTATTACTGCTGCTATTTATTTCAGGTGCTTATAAGCATACTATCAGACAGGAATATGTAGTCTTTGAAGACACACTTTGTTTCTTTATCTAGTTTTTTTTAAGTGCTGAAATCACTAGTCCAGCATGACAAGTAGGCTGGAAATAAAAGGTTTTCTATAAGAGAAACTTAAAGAACTACAGAAGTATCTTAATAGCAATGCTATTAGATTCAAAAAGCAAAATCTAATCAGCAGCAACTAAGCAGTTATTACTTACGATGAAAGGTGCAACACCCTCAGATACACTGCAAATTTTTGGCACTATAAGCAGGCAGCTTACGCTCTTTAGTTTGCTATGAAGGACAAAGAGCATTATATAGCATGCATTTACTACAACACTGGTTTTAGTTTAGAAACTACACAGTGCATCACTCTTACCTCAGATTTCTCCAGTTTATTTTGAGCATCAATCTGAGTGACAATTTCATTCATATTGGTCTCCAAAACCATTCCACCCATTACCATTTCAGCTAATATATTATGGACCTAAAAGAGACCAAAAGAGAATTTAAAAATGGAAAATATCCTCCATACAATCTAGAAAGATGGTCTAGTTACCTCATTACAGGGATACATATATTCTGTAAATCCCTTAATTAATGTTAGCATTCAATCTATAAAGCCAGTTGGGAACAAAGCCCGTAATATCATGTTCCTTTCTCCAGTATCTTCTTTGTTCACAGCTCTGTTACAAACTTATCTGCTGTACTACTTACCAATGCTAAGAAACTTTCACATCCCTTTTTCTTTTGTTCCCATTTTCTACCCAATTATTAGAGTTTGAATTAGCATCAAAGGCAGTAACACCTCTAGGAAGCGGGTCCTACGAGACTAAAGAAATTACTCACAAGTAGATGTGTAAACACTACTCTGGGTTACATCTGAGAAGAAAGAGACTCTTACATTCATCTACCATAGATCCCAAGATTTGGCTCAGAAGTAGAACTGACATTCCTGACACAGCCAATAAATATGGAGTCTTCTCAAACTGCAGGAGCACATAAACCAGCAGGGGACATCAGTGAAACGGATATGTCGAAATACCCCTCTTCCCTGCAGGCCTGACTTGAGGATGAAAGCCTTCGTTCATGAACCGCCACTTCAGAGTCTGCATTCTAAGTATATTAAAAAACTTGGCTTAGGTTTTTTTTCTTTTTTTAAAGGCATTCCTCCGCACACCTACTAGTAAAAATCCAGAGTTACCACGTAATGTATAGTATTTTAATCCTATATTGCTATTTAAATCTGAAGACAAGGAGCATTTTTCTACTTTTCAGAAATAAACATGTACAATCTGGTATCTCAAAAGCATAATTCTAGCTACTATTCTGGACATTCTGTCAATTACCCCGTGGATCAAGGATGGAAGTAAATCTCTAAATCAAATAAGTAGTACATCAAAAAGCAACACAGCTCTTGGTTTTATGCCAAACCCAAAAAACAAAATTCAGGTTTTTTCCCTGATAAATTATAAGTGTATTTTTGTACAGATTTATAATTAATGTATCTAGAGAGGCTGAAAACAGCTCTTCTTCAGACCCCTTTGAGCTCTTCCAAAACATTCCTTTCTATATGCTTCTTACTCCTTTGCCTCCAGTCTCTAGAACATTTAATTTATTCCTTGATGCAAACCACCCCATAACTTGCTTCTTACCTTTCTCTGCATTTTTCATACTTTCAGGATGCAATAGTGACATCTAACACACAGTATTTAAACATGTTCAAGGCATAGATGGTTTAAAGAAGCTTGAATATTTTGTCTTGTCCCAATTTTCTTCTAAAGGGATGGTTTTCTAAATAACACCATATAATTTATTTTATTTGGTAATCTGCATTTGAAAGGAAATCACAGCTTTGACTAATAAAGTTATGTAACTATCATAATCCATTGGCTCCCTCCTCTTAAATATGTTTGTATGCAAGCAACAGCAACATAAACAGTAACTGTTCTTTCTTTTCAAATTGCAAATTCATTGCAAATATATATTAAATGTCCAAATACACACTAGTGTCTCCATCTTTTCTTGTTTAAAAAAATCACTTACTATTGTCCTAAAGAAACAACAACAAAAAAATCTTAAATAAAAATGCTTTAAGTGGCAATGAAGAACAAAAGACACTTCAATAGTGTATTCAAAAGAGTATTTAAGTGAAAGATTGAAGGCACAGCAAATAGATATCGTATGTTCCAAAAGGGATCTGACTGTTGAGAACATCAACTTTTTAAAATCTGAAATTGCTGTTGTTTTGTAACAATTTCAAAGTGTTCTTACAAAAAGAGCACTTCCTTATTTATGTTTGATGCACTCTCTAAAAGCAGGAATGCATACTCTAAAGAAGAAGGAATGTATCAAGAAAAAACTCAGGAAAATTTGACAAACACATTTTCTTGTCTTCAAGAAATTTGATGCTTGATGGTTCACTGTCCTGGTTAGATAATAAACTCTTGCAACAGATCATGATACTCCCAGAGATATTTCAATAGGTGCCAAAAAGTTGTGAAAAAACCAAAGTATTCCCTTACATCCCTAGCTGAATGTATTCTATTATTTTAGTTGTATAATAGCTTTCAGTGATGCCTTTTCCATCAGAAAGCATTAGACTCTTGGACTCAGTGTGGGAATCAGTGCAGGACTGAAATCAACCTGCCCCTCCTCCTCACACAACATGTGAAAATGCTCCAGCTATAAGCAAGTTTTTTTGCTGCTTGTAATACAGACGATCTTTAAAAGAGACACTAAATTCTCTCCTGTACAAACTACAGTTCCTGACACCCCAAGTCCTCATCTGTTACAGCACATCAGAAACACTCATTCCCACCTATCTTCCATTCTCCAAAGGAATTTCTCATACTGTATCAATATTCTTGAATAAACTTCTGTCTTGGCTCCAGGTTACTGTAAATCACTGCTGAGTCCTGTACAATTATAAACACCTGATGAATACAAATATTTCCTTACAGAAATACCACATAAAATGTTACTAAGGAGGCAACAGCTGTTGAAATAACATAGTTTAACTCTTCTACATGCCACATCATCTTTTTACAAGAAAAAATCTTGGTTTAGGCAGCTCTCACTACAGAATTGCAAGAAAGCAGCATCCCACCGCCTCATCAAAAACTGAAGACACAGCACAACTCTCTTTAAAATAACTTAGCCCTCCTCACTTTTCTCAATACCAGACCACTCAAAACACAAATATTTTAAAGGTTTCACCCCAAACAGCACCAACACATAAGCACCCATTATAACTAAGAATGTCTAGACCAAACAGGAGCAGCTGCTGCTTTCCCCTTTTGCACACTTGAAATGTATTAACAAGCCAGGCCACAAATATCTGACAAGAAAAAGTTAATGAATTCTCTCTGGAGGCTCAGTGCATTGTGCTTCTTGACAAGGTGACCTTATCAGCAGTCTAAGGACAATTTAACACTAATTTTATTCTCACAGATACATCTTCTTGTTTTCTTCTCAGACCTACAAGAATACTAATGAACTTAAACTGGAGGAGGAAGAAAAAGAAGTGAGATGACATCAAATTAGTCACAGCTGCACAACTAAAGTTACTGTACAGCTGGTGGGAGCCATGCATTACTACAGAAGTTCATGTCTCTATATCAAATTCTTTTGTTCATTTATGCTCAAGTTAAAAATCACTGCACTGGTTCATATCACATTCAGAGTTTCTTAACTCAAGGTTTCATTGTCTTTTGTTGTGAAAATGGATTGTTTTTACTAAAATATCTAACCAGTATTTAGGGTTCCCATTTTCCTCAGAGTTTGAAAATTCTAGTCTAAACATTTAATGGGATTCTCTGGCAGATTTTTAGGTTTTAGTAAATCGAAAGTGTCCATTTGATATGTAATTTTCAGGAAGAATTATCACCTCACATCCAATACAAAGTAAAATATTTTTCAAGAAATTTAACACTTTGAAGTACCTAAGTTCTCTACCTATTATTAGAAATACTTTGTCTACCAAGTTATGTTAAGCAACACTCTTTAATGAAACATGCTACAGAGAAACAGCTTGGAGTACATATCAGTCAAAGCATTCTTCAGCTGAAAATCGAACTCCTTCCCACAGAATGACTGCAGTACTTTCATTCTTTAAGCTCAGAAGCTAATATATAAACCACTCACAAACTCTTTTGTACTTTAATCTGTCTTTTTGGAAATATCCAAAAAGACAACATGCTCCAGTCATGGAAATGACTAGAAATCCTAATGACTTTTCATGACCTAAGTGCTGGTTAAACACTCACACTAGGTAAACTGCATTGCACTGTCTGGTCAAGGTGCAAGCGTTTCTTCCAAAAGAACTTTCTGATTTTGAAACAAACTGAGTCAGTTTGAAATAATTCCTTCAGATACCTAACTAATTATTTTCAGTCTACTTTTTGTATCTTACTTTCCTTTGAAACCTTTTGCTGTTAATGCAGAAAGATGTTCACAGATGGGGAAAGGTGATTGCACAGAAAGCAACAGTAGGCACAAAATGCAACCGAAGGAATAAATTCTGTATATTAAATTCTCAGCATTTTAGGTATTACATCAAAAAATGTCAAAGTCCTTTTAAATGAAAGGTGACTATAGCAAGAGCATTTCTCTAAACTAGACTAGTAAGTAAACCACTTGTTTCTTATAGCTGGAATATTCAAACAAGAATGTTTCTAAATGTTTGAAAAAAGACAGTCTGTTTGAGATTTTAAACAGAAAGATCCACACAATATCTAAATTACATAATCATAGCATATGAAAGGCACCTTCCAATCCTAACTGGAAAACACTTAACAACTTCAGTTCTGACTTATATAAAACCTAACCATAAGCGAAAGAGAACACATTGTTTCTTGAAGCTCCTCCTACTCTAAGAATATTCCGATGTCTTACATATTACAATTTTATGTGCAACATTATTATGCAAATCTCCTGTATTATTTTATTGTTCCTCAGAAAGGCATGTTCCATTGTAGCTTTCAAGTAATAAAAATATTTTAGCAGAAACAGTCTAGATTTCACTGATAATTAAATAGCAAAATCATGGAATCAGTAAGGTTGGAAAAGACCTCCAGGATTCTCAAGTCCAAACTCTGAACAAACATCACCATGTCAATTAAGCCACAGCACTAAGTGCCATGTCCAGATGTTTCTTGAATACTTCTGGTTATGGTGTCTCCATCACCTCCCCAGGCAGTCCACCTCAATGCCTGACAACTCTTCCATGAAGAAATTCTTTCTGGTGTCCAGCTTGAGGCCATTTCCTCTTGTCTATCCATGATTACTTAAGAGAAGAGACCAACGGCCATCCTGTTACAGCTTCCTTTCAGGAGGTTGCAGAAGGCACTGTGGTTCCCACTGAGCCTCCTGCTCTCCAGCCTGAACACTCCCTGCTCCCTCAACCACACCTCACAAGACTTACTCCCTAGAGCCTTCACCAGCGTTATTACCCTTTTCTGGAAAGTAAGGCAGAGTTTAATACCAAGTAGCAACTGAACCAAACATTTTACTTGATAAAAATATTACAGGATGTCAACACAGTACCTTGTCTACGTGGAAGATTAAATCCAGCTCACAGACATTTTCAAAACATTTGTCTAATGTTTCCACAAATACCTGCAAAGAGGGGAAAAAAGCACCAAAGGTCAATCCTTAACAAAAACTCTACAGTTCCATTAGGTGTGAGGTTTGAGAAAAGCAAATACAGAAATTAAACACTGGTCAGATCTCAAGGCATTAAAGGCATCTACAGAAACTATGTGGTTAACATTATGTCAAAAGTATGTTATCTAAGCAGAGGGCAAAACTGTATGCCCAAGCCAATTTAGGTTAAAACTCTGCTTAAAGGCACACTGTTTCAAAAAACAGATACATCTTGAAAAACCAGTAACATAACCTACACTATAATTTTCTCAGCTGTGATTCAAAGTACTCCTTCCCATTTCATTAGAACTTAATTATGAAAAAAAAGTCAGCTTTTCCTATCACTATTTTTAATAATTACTACATTGCAGGCATCTCCTAATTAACCAGACTGTTAACTTTGCTGTTAACTGTCAGCATCAATCCTTCCAGCAGCAGTACAGCAGCTTTCACCTGACTCAGACCCACTGAATCCAGGATGAAAAGGGCATCTGTCTTAATGCCACCTCTCCTGATCCTGTCAGGCATATTACCATATAAATTTAGAAAAGTCCAGCAGTTTATACACAGGCTAATAAGTAGTTTCTGAATCCAGAATAAAAAAGCATAAGGCAAAAAATCCAAGCAGCTGCTGAACTTCAGCCACTGATGCTCCCTGCCGGATACAGCCTGTATGTACATCACCTTGCTCTGGGTGTTTCTGAAACAGATTCCTTGGCATTTATGTTTGTACTTTGGTACACCAAGAGCACCTTATCCCAAATTAGTCCAGATAATGAAATATTGATTGTACTTGCAATCCTGAAGTTCCTGAATGCCAATCACCAGTGTGGTGATTGTGGTGAGTGCTGAGTCAAAGACTCCAGTCTTAAGAGAGTTGCACGAACAGTTCCCTTTGTCCAAGGGATAACGCCTACAGAGGTAATGTCAAGGTATCTCTAAGCTAAATGTAAGATTGAGCTTAGGGTCTTCAAAGTTTAAAAAAAAAATCTGTAAGAATTTATTGATCTTTTCTTAATGGTGAGAAAAAAAACTGCAAATTTTTGGAAATTTTAATCAGTTTTATATGTTTCAAGGTGATTTTCTCACAATATGCATTTAATATTATTTATTAAGCTGTCACTGTGTGCAATTTTTTATTCAATTCTAAACTCAAATATCCTAAAGAAGCAAAATGGAAGATAAACATCTCATTTTGATTCTTTGTTACACATGATTTATGAACTCCATCTTAGTATTTGAGAGGCACCAGAATTCATACTGCCTAGGCCCAGAAAAATAGAAATGAGAAACCATTTTCTGACATAGATCACAGAATTGTTTAGGCTGGAAACCTAAAGATGAGTGAGTCGAACAGGTAAGCTAGCACTGCCAAATCCAGCTCTAACCCAAGTCCCTGAACACCACATCTAGATGTTTTTAAAACACTAGGCATGGTGACTCCACCACTTCCCTGGGTAGCCCATTCCAATGTCGGACAACCCTTTCAGTGAAATTTTTTCTAATGTCCAGTCTAAACCTCCCTTGGCACAAATTGAGGCTGTTTCCTCCTGTCTTATTTCTTCTTTCTTAGGAGAAGAGATTGAAGCATCTCTATAACCTCCTTTCACACAGTTGTATAGAAAGATAAGGTCCCCTCAGTCCTTTTTCTCCAGGCTAAACAACCCCTGTTCCTTCAGCCACTCCCTGTAAGACTTGTGTTTCAGCTCCTTCACCAGTTCTCCTGCCTTTCTCTGGATTTGCTCCAGCCCCTCAATGTCTTTCTAGTAGTGAGGAGGCCAAAATTAGACACAGGATTTGAGGCATGGCCTGACCAGTGCCCAGTACAGAGGGCCAGTCACTGGCCTCACTATTGCTGATCTAAGTCAAGATGCCACTGGCCTTCCTCGCTGCCTGGGCACAGCTGGCTCATGTTCAGATGCTGTTAACCAGCACCTCCAGCTCCTTTTCACTAGGCAGCTTTCCAGTGACTCTGCACCAGCCTGTGACACTGCAGGGACTGTTGTGACCCAAGGGCAAGACCTGGCATTTGGTCTTGTTGAACCTCATACAATTGACCTTGGCTCATCACATCAGCCTGTCTGAATCCCTCCAGCAGATCAACATGCCCACCCAGCACAAAGTCATCTGCAAACTGTATGTAGAAGCAGTCCTGCTTCTACATACATCTATTTATATCTACAGACCCAGCAAAACAGATCTGCTTGACATTAGCCATTCCCAACTGTCTACCTTGTATTATCAACAAAGATTACTTGTACATCTTAATAGCTGATCTTCAGATCCTGCTCACACTGTAAAAGAGAGGACAATCACACCCTGCCCTTGCTATTACTACTACTATTAAAGTCAAAATGCTTAAGTCAAACTACAAATTAACTGATGATCCATGCACTTAGAATAAGGACTGTTCTTTAATACCAAAATACAGATCTGTCACTTAAACTAGGAACATGGAGCATATTCAGAGGCAGACTCAGGACAATAAGGTTCAGTGACAAGAAAGTCACTAAGTAACTAAGAAAGTAACTAAGAAAATGAATATGCCTCCGTTAAATTATATGGAAGCTAAGCAAAGCAGGGATGTTTTCTTCAAGCAGTTGTTAATTCATTGTGAAAATAACAGTGTTCTATAAAGAAGGAATGCAAGCAAACAAAAAACCTTGTATGTTAAGAAGAAAAAAACTACACATTTGACAACATGTGCAGCAAAACAAACCACCAAAGATGTTCTCTTACTTTCCTTGCACCTTAGGAGAATGCAGTTAACAAGGACAGAGCTGTTTGATATCAGCTGCAAGAAGAAGAAGATTGGAAACAGTGTAAATGCAACCTTTGTCCAGTGGTTTTAGTTACAAGAGCTAAGAGTTTAACACTATTCCTCACATAAGTCACCAACTTTGCACATGATTCCCACACGCCAACATCTGTCTAGTTCCTTGGAAAACAAAGGAACTCATTAAAAACAAAGGCAAATCAAGAATCCTAAAAACATCCACCCCGGATACATGTATTTAGTAGCAGCATGCATGCTCACACATCAACAACACAAAAGTTTAATTTTTGTGATATTCTTCCAGTAAATAAAGCTTATATAGCAACACCTGATTCATTGTTGGAGTGGTCACTTTTATACCTTTACCTATTACACAGCAAACCCACCACACACTAAATAAACTCACAAATCTCTGTTTACAACACATGACCAGTAATGCACAACTAATTTTGGGGAGTTTTTCTAAGGGAAATCAGCTGGCACTGACTATTCCTTCACAGAGATTTTTCACTAAGGATTTCTCATGGGAACTTTGGAAATTTCCCCCATCTTCTATTCATGATGGCAAGTTCACTCAGAATAATGCCAGAAATGGTCTATTAAATGGTCTATACATCTATTAAAAATGGTCTTTTAAAACACTGGTATGCAAGGTAAACTAGATATTTTACACTAACATTTCTTGGCCTATTTTAAGATGCCTTCAATAATTGAAATGGTAAATAAAATCAGTGTCACTTCCATCAGAATTTTAGTTGAGTCAAATGAATTGCACACTGCAACAAGTAGTGCTAAAATTTAAGAAATCACTTCAGATGCTGCAGACTTGTAGATCAATAACCAGAAGAGAAAGCACGTCAGTTGTTTTGGGACACACACCCACTCCACACACATCAGCTCAAACGTACCTCATGATGTTATTGGAAGAGTAACATAAATATTGAGTGAAACAGCAGGAAAATAAGGATGCATGCACAAATAATTACTAGCTCCACCTTGTGCTTCATTTTTGAAATTACAATCTTTTATGGTAAAAAGAAAAAAACACGCACAACTCCATGTAAGTAATCAGAAAACATGAAAAAAAAAAAGGAAAACACCTACACCTTTCTTTTGTAAGAAATATGCTTTAATAAAGACAGATACCCACTGGGAGCATAAACTTTATGAAACAAAATACCAAATTTTTATTGAATATATGCAAGCCATATGTCAAAACATAAAATATCACCTTCATAAATGAAGGGCACATTTTTAAAATTAAATTATTTTAAAATAAGCAAATAAGGCAAAAAAGGAATAAATCATACATTAGTAGGAAGATAACAAGGGCAGCAGAAAACTCAGAACACCTAATCAGTTAAATGTATCTGAATAATAATAATGCCAAATTAATGGCAAATACTAACAAATGCCAAATACTAACAAAAGCAGGTACAAAATGAGCTAAAAACAATAAGAGTAACTCATACCAAGAATCCCGTTCTTGTTCCTTAGCTAAACAACAATGGTAAACCTGCAGACAGAAGTTACTCAATCTGCCCATGGAGAGTTCTCATCGCCATCATATGCCTCTCTGATTTTTACTTAACTAGCTTAAAAGCATCTCTGGTCAGGATCCTTTATCATCAAGAGCTGAGAAGAACATGCTATACAAATTGCATTGCATTTCCCACAAGCATCTCACTGAACACCATTACCTTGAAAGGCTCTCTTGAATTTCCCATGGAACACTGATCTCACAAACTCTGCTGCTTGCTGATTCATTATGTCTTGGAAGTACAGAAATGGGCCAAGACACTCACAAATGCTTAGAGATGATATAGGCTCTTAGGTCCATAAGATAGCTAAGGTATCACTATAAACACCCCTTATTTTTTCCTTATGGCAGTCTACAGCTTGTTTTCACACGTATTTTCCTTCCATGCAGTAAAACCTTACCCTTCTAGGTTTTACTTTCAAGGCTAACATGAAGATGCTCAAACAGCATGACGGAAAAGACTGCAAAAGCTAAGTATAGCACAGATGCTAACCCATCTCCCAATCCAAGTAAGCAAATAAAAAGAAATTTGTATCTATATTTAGAAAAAAAAGGAAGAAAATGGTCAAAAATTAACAATGTGGATTTGCCTTAGGTGTTTGAACAAAGAAATCCAAGTTGAAGACAGTATCAAACCTGAGGCAGAGTCTATGATTTGTAATCCATACAGAATATTCATTAAGCCTGAGTCAAGGAGACTTACCTGCGAAACAGCTCTGACCTAATGGGGAGATAAGTGGCATTCACAGAAGTACCTTAAGTATCACAACAAAAACCTTCTGCTGAAAAGAACTGCAGGCTGCCATACATAATTGTAGCAATTCCACACATAATCTAATCTCCTATGAAAGGAGTCATGTAAATTTATTCAGTTTACATGACAGAAAGTGCTCCAAAGCACTATACTGAGTTCTAGGTTCATTTCACCAGTTTACTTTCCATCATAAACCAGTGCCTTAGCTATCTACTTACTTAGACAACTCATTATATGAATGACTCATAACAAAGCTCAGATGGCTTACTCTTACCTGTGATATCTCTGAACTACACTAAACAAAGATGTATAAAAATGGTTCAACACTTTCCAGGGAAAAACAAAGCTTATTTGCTCAATTCAATATGCGTATATATATACTGTTAATCTACACTGTATGTGGGATTGACAAGTAGTAAAAAACTTTCTGAGGGCCCTCTTTCAGTGAAAGATGCAGTGAAAGTAGCATTTGATTGCTATTGCTAAGACGATTAAATAATACTTTCTTCTGAGCCAGGCTAGAAATTAAAAATATCTAATAAATATCTATACTCTTAATATTTAATATATCTTTAATACTCTATACTATAATCACATGGTTGAATTACAAAGATTAAGAGAAATCAGAATCCTCAACAGCTGTGGGTACTGTGGTGAGACTGTATGATTTATAAACAAAATAATACAGGTCAGAAAAACAAAATGTTTCTACAAATGGAAACAGCAGCTTTATTATTTCAGTTTCCTTTAAGCAACTATGTTGACATGTAATTAAACACTGGGGCATTTGGAAAAAATGTGGAATACAAAGAATAGGAAATTAAAATCTATTGAAGTATCTTTGGTACAAGATGCAAAATATTTTAGAGAAAAGTTTAAATTCTCTAATTCAAAAAGTTTGGTGGCTATATAATTATGGGTAGTAGTAAGCTCAAGCAATTTGCTTCAACACCTGAACATACAATTTAGGCTGCATTGCCTATGTATGAATATGCATCTTTTCTCTGTTCATAAGTATTTTGGCACTTCCAAGTAAGAAAACACACTATGCAACAGGCAACTAAGCAACTCTGTACAACAAACTGCTATGAACAGGCATAGCCATTGTGCACATGACTTGTTAACGCTGAACTGTTTGGATATTGCAGAATATTCTATGACAAAGATGATATAAGAATCCAGAAGGGAGTTTCCTCCCCTGCTACCAACACATGCACTCTTCGGGATCTACTTCCAGAAGAGCAACACTGGAGCAGCTGCTCTAAACAGTAGGAGGTGTCTGTGAGAAGCTATGCAGCTTCTAGAAAGGTCTGCAGGGAATTGCGAGGCTTTAGAGACTCACAGTGCTTCTACAGTGAAATAACCAACTGATACAGTCCCATGTCTCAGGACAGATTTTACTTACGTAATAAAACAACTCTCTTGATGTATAAGCTTTTGAAAGGCTTAACAGTAAGCTATACTTACTGTATGTATGTCTATGTGTATATATACATATATATATATATATGTATATATGTTTAGCAGTTTAAATACTGGCCACAGCACCAAGGCTGCCTGAGTTTAAGAAGTATTTGAACAATGCTTTAAGGCACATGGTATGATTCTTGGGGTGTTCTGGGCAAGGCCAGGTGTTGAACTCAATGGTCCCAAAGTGTCCCTGAGTTGGAAGGAAATCGCACCTGGAAGCCTTGCAGAAGACATTCTATTTGAGGAGTCAGTGATCTGAACAGGCCCTGTCTGTTCTACTGGGCTGAGCAGGCTGCATTGTCTTAATATAATCTATATGATGTCCTTGGCAAAAATGAACTGTAGGAATGGAATATACTAATTCTGACTAAGAGACTGTTGCATGTTTAGTGGTTAGTCATAAATGTAACACAACCTGAATAGATACAGAGGTCTGTGCTATACTGCAGAAATTCCTTGGCTAAGGGATAAACTCAGGCAGCTCACTGTAACAGAGGAGCCCACAGGCAGCGGGCTTTGCCATGACCTTAAACTGTAGCAAGTTCTCCTGAAAATATCCTTTAACAAGAGTTGTTTTCCTGTGAGGAAATTATATAATAGCTCAAAGATTCAAAAGAGGAAGTTTCTCTCCATAGACAGGATCTGCTCTGCTCTGTGCACTGTGGGAAAACCCACCTGGGTTCCACTGGGTGCCACATGAAGGTGGCATGCCCAGCACCTAAAGGGATGTATGATTTACTATCTACATTCATCTTCTCACTCTGTTCTACTAAGAACAGAAATGGTTCTTATTAAACCATTTGTGCTGTTGAGACTTTCTTACTGAGACACAGGAAGAACCTGGGCCTATGGATCTTATTTCTCCCCACCCTACACAACCCATCACAATTCCCCTGGCACAGAACACATACCCAGGGGAGCATCTGCCCTCCTTTTCTAAGGCATACCTGTCTAAAGCTCATAAGCCACAAGAAAAATTTAATACAAAGAGATTTTGGATATATTTATGCATTATAGTGAATTTATATATACATTTATAATGAATATATATATGTATATGCATGTGTGTGAGTCTGGGTATATATTATTATACATAAATATATATATACATACAGAGTATTGCCTATTAAAGTTCTCATAATCTACACTTGTATAGCAAATATTTGAACTGCACCATTTTTATCTGCAGCCAAAAAAGGTCTTGAAAAGCTAAAACAAAAAATAGTTCTTGTTCAGGAGGATCCAAACAGTTTCATCATTTTCCCATCAACTTGGGAAATGACTTTTTCAAAGACAACCCAGAAAATTGCAAACAATCTGAAAATAATATTCAGCACTTCTTAGTATGTTCACGGTACCTTCCAAATATTACCAGAAAAAGGCAAGGAAATTATTTAAGTTCTAAGCTACCTCAAAGTTGAATAACAGTTATTAAGAATTAAAAAAAAAAACCAAAAAAACCCCAAAAAAACCAGAAAGCAGCAAAAAAACTTACTTGTATGAGGTCTAAAATACCAAGCTCACTTTCTGAGGAATCCACACAGAAGACAAAATACAAGGTGGCATAGTGTCGGTAAATTAGTTTGTTATCAGATCCACCTATTAATCTAAAGAGGAAATAAAACAAGGAAAACTTAGGTACCATCTCAGGATAAGTTGAGCAAATCCTCACAGTTATTTCAGTTAATAGAAGGCCTATTATTAACATCTGGAGCTCTCCCAAATCCAATGATATTGCAACTTCTGTTTTGTTATATAATTCCAATGGAAAACTAAGTAATAAGACAGACCAATTTATATTTATGACACAAGCACAGTTATTGTTATACATATGGATAAAAATGAGATCAACCTGTGCACCTTTATATTAAAATCAATTCAAACAGATCACAAAAAAGCAGGTATTAAATGTACTTCCATTCCACACTGCACAGGCAATAATCTGCTTTACTGATTAACGGTCTATGTCTATGAATCCTTCCCTGGCCTTCTCAGAGGAGCATCAGGAGAAAAAAACCAAAAAAAAACTGTAATGAAGACTGGCATTTGGATTACAAAAAAAGCCTTAAATTAGGTTTATGATTCATTTAGTAGTCAAGAACATATAACACTAGTGCTACAAAATATCTGATATATTGAAAAGTAGGACCATACTTCAAGAAATAGTTTATGATGCAATGTTACACTCACAGAAGCAATTATATTTTTATGCACTCATTAATCATCATGAATGAGAAGAGGTCTAAATAGGTAGGTTCTTCTACTCTTCTGCTATGGCCTTTCAAAAAAAGTCACATAAAGCACAGGAGATCTACATCAGATCACTAACATTTGCTTTGAGCTGTAAGATACCCACTCCTCCAGAAACAAAAGTAGTTTTTAGGCTGAACCTACGTGGCCATGACTATCGCAATTTTTTAATACTGTACCAGAATTGAATCACCCATTTGGTGCACCATAACTCATCCCCTTAGTTTCTGTCTTTATCACAGGGAGAGAATACACAGATTTAAAAAAAAATATCTTTTAGATCACTTCTGCTTAAGCACTTCACTCTGCATTAATGCTTGGCAGAGGGCAGGGATGGGGGTAGTGAAGAGAATCCTTTGTTTCTGAAAAGCAAAAATTATATTTATGT
>VWYN01018278.1:0-17297 GCA_013400075.1 Hippolais icterina | reverse complement strand
GCTCCGTCGTAGTGCAGACCGAGGCTTTCTGCTGCTCACCGGCTAGAACGAAAATACCTGTTAGGGTTTTAACTCCCTCTCGCTCTGCTAGCAACTGATTTGTCTTTGCCACTGTTGGCTTCGCTGTCTTAAATTTCAAGACAAATTTCATTCGAGTATTTTCTTAAAAACAAAAACAAAACAAAAATCTCAAACACCCCGAACTCCAAAACTTTTTCTTTTAACTGTGCCGTAGTGAAAGCATCATTCTAGCTTGACTTTTTTAGCCTCCTTTCACTTCTCTGTGACTATCTTCCATTTGGAACAAATAATGACATTTTTCACAGAACACAGGACACTAAGAATCAGGAAAATGAAGTGTGTTAACTCTGGTAGTATGCATGGCAACTTTTTATTTTTTATTACTTGTTATATATAAATTTATTTTGTCCATCCAGACCTGTACAGAAATAACAGCACTTGAAATGTTCTGTCAAATGCCAGCACTGATTACTTGTTTTCTGACATCATAGAAAAAATATGTCTACGTAATATGTGTACAGGTTGTGGAAGCCATGGGAGGCAGTGTATGTTTGCTTTGAAAGTAGTTTGTTATGGGCATCCTTTCTTGAGTAAAATAGAGTGGACGTATGGGGATACTAATTTAAAAGCATTCAATTGACGTCAGTGCACTTTCTGTGTGCCCTTGCTTGCATTTCTCTGGTGAGACTGAGGTGTACCATGGTAGGTATAAATATGTTCTTTACTTGGCAAAGTGCAAATACTCATGACTACTGCTAAAGTTAAATCTGAAGGTCCCACTGAGCTAGTTGTACAATAGCATTAGCCCCACATCAGAAGGGTCATGCTATGGGAAGCAATAGGGCAAAATCCAAATCCCTTCTTTAGTGAACTTTTCAATAGAACAAGATGATTAGCAGTTCAGGAGAGGTTTATAGGAGCGTAAAAGGAAACAAACATAAAATGTTATTTTGAAAGAAATTTTGCTCTAATAAACTTTGTTTAGAAGTAGATGCTGGAAAAATGTCCCTCACAGGTGCTTAATCTACAAAAAAATGCTACAAGACATGGAACTTTCAGGAACAGAGTGGGAGGACCATGTACAGGAAGTCTGACATCTTCATTCTTTGTTATTTTGGCTTTCTACAAATGAGTTCTGTGTAAGAGAAGGAAAGCCAAGAATATCAGAAAAGGAACTGCAGAAGAATGTAACTATGTATTTTTCTTGTTTCTTTGCAGTCCTCTGTTTCTAATTATAAGCCAGCTGCTGAAGTGACTTCATTCAATAACCATTTTGATTTGATCCTGTCTACCACTCTAGTCTGACTCACAGTTCCCAAACTCCAGTCATTTATTTAATTCAAAAGAAATATGATTCTAAAATATTAGATATTCCTTTTCCTTCCTAGAAAAAGAACTCTTACCAAAAAAAGCCAAACTTAGAAATACAATTTCTTTTTTTCTAAGTAAGATTTGATTTCAAGAAAACAGAAGAAAAAGTGGTTTTGTTGTCTCATAAACATGTTTGTATAATTTTCTCTTTTATAGACATACTAGTACAGTAAAGAGCAAACACTTTGTATTTCAGGTATACAAGAAATCTGGTGGATAACGGAAATGGAAAGTTCAACTTGATGATCTTGTGCTGGGGTGAAGGCCATGGCAGGTTCGTATTCAAAGATTATGATTTTAGCGAACATATAAATTCCTCATATCTTTCATTGTCATACAAAGTAGAGGAAAAAGAAATCAGTCCTATGGGAGCTATCAGAAGGTGTCTGGAAAGTAAGCAGCGCAGAGCTCCTATTAGTATAGCAATCCTGAATATCTGCTGTAACTTTTGCAACTTTGTACTTCATGGCCATTTTTAAAGCACTCTTTCAAAAATGCTGGTTTTCTAGAAAAGCTAAGCTTCTCTACTGTCAGAGAAAGTTTTTAGTCACAGAGATACAGGGATTGATATGACCCTATCAAGAGACCCATGTAAGACCCAACCTCAGAAGCAGGACTAGGTGCAGTTTAAGTGGTCTTCATTCTCTCGAGTGGTTTAAATCTGCCTTTGTGACAAGATGAGAAAAGTAGATTTGGATTAGAACTGCAGACAGTGAGGAGGGAGCCCCTTTCCAGAGCTGCTTGGCTTTCTCTAGGTTCATGCATACCATCTTTTCTGTCAAAATGGATCATAATGCTGATGTGGCCTCCTGAGTCGTGTGCATAGACTGTACACTTGGTTGTGTTGTCCTACACAATTTCAGAGCAGGATCTGTCTTTTGGAGGGTCTTTCATGAAGTGTGGGCTAAAGCAAAAAATGCAGTAGCAAAATATGCAGGTTTGGACCAAATATTCTCACATCTAAATAGAAAACCTAAGGAGATGTTGGAACAAGTTTTTTGTTTGTTGCAATTGATCATGTACAGTACTCTTTAAGGGATGCCATAACATGATACTAAGAGCAATACAGGAACAGAGCTCATCACCTCTACTTCTGGGCTATTCTCACACACCCTGTAATTTATGTTAAACTGTGTTCAGGCTGGATGGGCATTTGTTACAGCTAGACTGAGACAAGTTGGTTTTGCTTCCTGCAAGAAGAAGGTCAGATTTTCCTCATGTTTTCTGGAAGGACCATGACAATGTGGCATTTGTGTTCTGTCCCTGAAGCAAGCTCTGCTCTCTCAGCATCTCAGTTTGCAAGAAATCCTAATGTTTGTTGACTAAAAACAGTAATTTACAAGTACCAAGCATTTGATTGAAACTCATTAGTCCTGTACTTCAGAGAGTCAAATTCCCTCTTATCCTTTGCCCTAATGAATGGAGAGCCCTCCCTTTGTCCTAATCTCATTTACTTCTACAACAGTTAGTCCTGTACTTAAAAAAAAAAACAAAACAAACAAACCTAAACCAATACTAAACTAAATATCTAACCCATATGTAATGTGGCAAACAAAACACACTTCAGAGCAAGAAGAGAGATCAAGAAAACAGACCAATCCTACCAGATTCTGTTGGGTTTTAACATGAAAATGCCAGTGAAATTAACAGCTTAGTATAGCTGGTTGTATTTAGCACTGTTGGAGTGAGAAGTAAGGCTTTTTTTTTTTTCTACAATGGATGTGAATCCCAGTAGTATAGGGGCTATAAAAATTAAGCAGAATTAGCTCATTTCTTCACATTTTGGGAGCAAGCATGATGGATTTGCAAAGATCAGGTATATGTACAAGTTTATACCAGCCTCTGCCTGGGATCGTGGTAGAAGCACTGTTTTCTTTCTTCACTTAGAAGAGTTTCTGCATTCTGAAGAAATTTTCAGCCCTACTCCTTTCTCCAGACTTTCTTTGTATTTCTCCATGTCAAAGTCATAGGTTCACCAATATCTGACTCTTCTCGAAATCCTGCTGTATGTGAACTTATCTCAATAAATTTCTATAGTAGCAGTTTTAAGTAGACATCCCTTAATGTATGTCCTCTGTGCAATGAAATTTCATTCTAAGGTTTTGTCCCCATACAATATGCCAGGTTGTCTGTCTTGCACTGAAATTAAATATGCATATCACACTGAGTTTGGTTATTCTTTTTGCATATATAGCAGTATCCATGATCACACTGACTCACACTGCTTTATGAAGATCCTCCAGGGAAATTTAAAGGAGACTCTGTTTGAATGGCCTGAGAAAAAAGGAAATGGTGAAATGACTAAGAAATCAGAACGAGTTTTGAGGGAAAATCAATGTGCCTACATTAATGGTAAGATATTAAGCTTGTTTTGACAGCTATCTGTCCATGAGTCCTGTTCCTAACAGAAGAGTTCATCTGCTTTTTAGTCTCCTTCATTTAACAGTATAATACCTGTGGCTTTATGCACTTTAAGAATGTGACTCTTTGAACTCTGCAGAAGCCTGTATCTAGATTCAGTAAGATAAACAACCACAACAAAAATGTGCTTTCCACTCACTCTTAAAACATTGTAGCAATTGTTTGATAATTTAATATATTGGATATCTCCTCTAGCCCAAGCAGCCTTTAGCATTGTGCCCCGATGATTATCTGAAATTGCTTGTAAACATAAACTTGACTAATATTTTTTAAGAAATAAGAGAAGCAAAGTTTAGATAGCTTGATCACCTTGCTTTTTTTTTTTTTCCCTCCCTCCGCGAAGAAGTAATCCTTTTACTCAGTCATGGAAAACTTATGTTGAAAATGTAAAAGCTGTGTATGAAATAAATTGACCAGCTAGGAACAGAAACCTGTAGCAGTGCTAGCTCTTGTCCAAATCAACAAAAGACTGTAGTGCTGAAGTGCAATGTGAACAAAACTGAAATTCCCAATCTACAAAAAAAATACACATTTTTGAGAATGACTAAGACTTGGTGAGTAAGACTCTTTAAGCACCTAAATCCATGCCACCATCACATGTATCTGTAATTTTTACTACCTCGTGCTTTGCTGGAGACCATGCTGGAGTAGCCATCTGGGTGTAACGTGTGCTGGTGCAATGAAAGACACTGCACATCATGCTGGATCATCTTGAGTTCAACAGAACAAACATGAAGCAGTAGACAAGCAGGTCATCTGCTTTATATGTCATGGGTTAAACACTGGAGAACATATATTGTGGGGCTGACTTGGGGAACTTCCCAGCTGGAGGGAGCGTCATGTTCGGTTATGAACTTAGCCGGGGTGAGGGCACTAGGGAGAAAGACTGGAAGTTCTGATGCCCTCTGCCTAAGTTTTGCCATGCTAAATGAAAATGCTAAATTGATAGGGCAGGAAATGCAAGAAGCGTCTTGACACATCTGCTGATGCTCCCATGCCAGAGACGTGGCTTCTCCATCTCAATCAGGTTTTCCTACGTATGCAGATCCATCCAATTCAAACAACTGCAAACTGTGTGCATCTTTTCCAAAGCTTCCTCAGTTGTTTAAAACAAATTTGGTGTCCAGTTCTCTGAGGCTGTTTGGATCTCTGCCATGTTTCATAACAGATTTTTTTGGTTTTACACATTAAACAAGCAGAAGGAAAACACTGACAGTGTGTTGATTGCCATAACTGCATCAATAGCAAGTGCCTTCATGATTCTACTGCGTGCTTCTTGTTTGCTCTTGTACATAAGGGTTATGAACCCACTAAACTGTGTTTATTTGAGTTCCCTGTTAGATGAGCACAGATTTAGGACTTTCCTCCCCAGCTGCTACATTCTTTATTTAGATAAAGTACATTAACAACACTCAGGCCTTCCAATCAGAGTTAAGAGTGTACTCATGACTCTCAGGGTACCATGGCTATGTTGCACAATACAGGTCCAGATATTATATAACAAATTCAAGTACAAAGGCCTGAGTTGTTTTTACAGCAGGGTCATAAATGAAATTCAAGGTCTCTCTTAAGTAACTCAAAACCTCCATTTTATTGTATAATGGACATGGTTTGATTCACGGATGTGATTCTTCATACCTTACATCTTTAACTAATAGCTTGATTGTGCTTACTATTCAGTCATGACTGGAAGTATGCCAGTCACTATTGATTAGTCACTCTATTGGAAAGAGAAAACAAATGAAAAATGTGTTCTCCAAACCAATAAACTGGAAGGATTCATTAGGAAACATCTGTTTCCTAATGGACCTGCAGTAGAAGACACCATACCTCTGCCCATAAGTCCATTCTCAAAATACATGTAGCTGAGTTTTGATGTGACTGATATCTTTGTTACTTGTGAAGAACTAGCAACACAAAAGCTTTTGCCCCTATCCTGCTTCTGGAGCATGTACAGCAACAGCTCTCCCAGGAAGGTAAATGAGCTTGAAGTCCTTTGGGAATGAGAGCTAGAAAAATACTTATAGTCTGGTCTTCTTTAATTTTCTTGGGATTTTTATTGGCCTTTATCCTGTGGCAGATAAGGTAGAAATTACATGAACTGTGGAAAGCAATAATGCATTTTTGAATTACCAGTGTATTTAAGAATCTGTGCTAGAGAACAGCAGTAAAATTCCCTGTACTGAGTTACCTGTTGCCCATAGAAGTGTGGGCATTCCCACTTGCTCATGAGTTGCAGTTTAAAAAGCATTTTTTCCAGGCAGTTGAAACCTCATTGGATCTTCCTGCTAACATACCTTTTCATTTTGTGCCTTTGCTGGTATAGACTCCATTGGCCTGCACCGTGTGGAGAACATAAGCCACACAGAGCCTGCTGTTAGCCTGCATTTGTACAGCCCACCCTTCGACACCTGCAACACTTTTGATCAGAGGACTGGGCACAAGCATAAAGTCACAATGACCTTCTACAGCCAGTTTGGAGAAAGGACTGTCTGTGTGAGTATGCAATGTGGGGCTCCTCACTCGGGCCTGGGCTCTGAGCCCTGTGGGGACGGGCGCAAGGGTCTGCCCTGCTGCCTGCACAGTTACAGCGACTGTGAACAGTCAGCTCTTCCCTTCCCTCTTCCCTTCCTGGACCATCCCTGTCTAGGATCAGATAAAACCTGTTTCCAAATACTGTTTGAAAGGTCGAGTTGTACTTCCCTTGTGTGGAGTTCCCCGTTTTGTAGCCCACCTCTCCTTCTAAACACAGAGGATTAATGAGACATCTGGTACTAGTTAAGCGTCTTCAGGCAGCAAATTATGGTAAATACAATCTAGTCAGTGGAAAGTGTGAAGTAGCTACATTGTTTTGGCCAGCATTAGTCAGGTGTAACATTTCCTGCCTAAACTGTTCTGCCAAAAAGGATCATATTTCAAGAGGTTTTAGACCTTGTAGCTTATTGTAAATACTTCTTTAATCAAGTCAATTCTTCTGAATCACAATATTCACAGTAATATTTTCTCTGAGGGTAAGAGTAGGCCGTCATTGTTGTCTGCATTCTTGGGCAATGGCATGAGATTTTATTTGGATAGGAAAGAAATCTTAAGATCATTTTTGGAGCAACCAAGCTAGGGCATGTGGGAGAGATTAATAGGGTTTCACCACTAGACCATTTATTGAGAAAAAAACCTACTTACTTGTGGAGAAAAGATTGATTCTGGATGTTCAGCCACAGATATTCAAACAATGTTTAGTTTTGTTTGATGCTGAACACTTCTGTTTTCCTTGAAGCCAGAAATTCAGTGCTCAGGAGTTTTCTAGAGTGAGTCCTTAGTCAGATCAATTTAAACTTTTACATAGTTGACAAATACTATGTAAATTATTTCTCTGATGCTTGTCACATTACCAAACAGCTGAAATACAATTTTTGACCTTCCCAAATTTGAAAAGTCCTTGAGAAATAAATTTCAATTTATAGTTCAAATTTTAAAATGTAATTAATGTGGAAGAATTCTGAACAAAATTCATGTAAGGATTTAGTGTTTGTTTCCTTTCTTTTTAAGTCTTTATTGAATATTTAGTACATAAGATAGTAAGTGAGACTAGATATTTTGCCTTGGAGTGTTTCCCTACTCTGATCTGTACCCATCTGGCAGTGTTTTCACCATTTGTGGGAAAGTGGATCTGGCTTACAGGAAAAAACTAAATCTTAATCACTGAGTCTCTTTCACAAATTCCTGTAAATGGAATTCCATTAAAGAAGAAGGTGATAGCAAGTCTGGATCATTCAGCTGCCTAAAATGACTTCATGCTGCAAAAACCTTCTGGTCTCAGTGACTTGGTTTCTGGAGAATGGACTGGAAAAACAAATTTCTTCTGCTTACCACATCACAGAAGGACATAGGGAGGCAGAGATCTATAAATTATAAATACTAAAAGAGTAATGTAAAGTATATTTGTGTATCTTTTATGAATGAGAAGATTGGCCTAACAAAAACACATTCAGTTCTTCATCTTAATTATTTTATAGGTAAAACACACATGATTTCTCACCTCTGGCCATGATGAAGTCTTGATTAACTTACTCTCCAGGAAATACACAATAAGTTATATAGGTTTCATAATAAAAATAGTATGTGTGTCAAAGGACTTGCCTGTGGGAGTAACTGCATGGTTCAAGTACAAACCATGAGAATACTGCTAGGAAAGTTAACTGACAGAAAACTGATTTTGTCTTGGATGTCACAGCACACCAGTCCCTTCTGCCAGGAATTTTGCAGGGGGAGGCAGTATCTCTTTGCAACGTGTCTTTCAAGCTGGACATCCAAGCAGTTTCTGTCAAAATGAAGCAGAGCAGGCCATCAGGAAGAGGAGATAGCCTGAAGGAAGAAGCACTCCTCAGCAGTCCCTTCTGCCATGGGCTTACTCATTGTCATCTAGAGCCAATAGGTAGGGTGATTTTGTCAGGCACATAGTGCCTTCTACAAAACTCTAGCAAGGCACATTGAAAATATATGCTCCAAGTATTTTAAGGTGCTGAGCTACTCTGAGAACAAAAGTCCACCATGAGACCACAAAATAGGTAGTGACAATCTCTTTCCTTAAAGCAAAAACCTAAAAAACCTAAAAACCTAAAAACCTTTCCTCTTTCCTTTTAGGCTACGGGAGTGCCGCAGGAGAACAACTGAGAAGCATCAGCACACACTTGCATAAGACCTGCTGAATGTTTAACCAGTGACAGAAGACTTGCATGGCTAAGGCTGACAGCCAGATCTATTTCAATTCCTTGTACATGGGAGTACACTTGGGCAGCCTACAGACCGCACGCAGTTTCCTCGAGCAAATGCCAATTATGGGACACTAAGCTAACTAGTGCCATGCTTCAGAGGTTAGATGCCTTTTCTTAGGCTCCTCTTAGAAGTAAGTAGTTTGTTTTCTAATTCTAGCGCCTTTTAAACACCACCTTGAATATCACACTGAGAATATCAGAAATAGAGTTTTTAAACATCATCTGATTCTTCTCAATAGACCTATGGGGATGCATGCTTTCAATGTAATTAGTAACTATATAAACTTCTAAGCTTCCAGTCACTTGTACCTATGGGTAGTACAGTAGATACAACTAACAGCAGTGCCTTTTTTTTCCAAGTCTTTTAGGTTTTAATGCTTTAGGCCATATTGATAGTTTTGTGCATTTTTTACTTTTTTTTTTACAATTTAATTTGTCAGATCCTGTTTTAAGTAGGAACAGATAAATGATTCATGCGTGATTATTTTCAAAACTGATTGCACAGAGATTTGACTTTTAGGAAGACTAATCATACTTAATTCAGCTAATGTCCAGTTCCCAAAGTATTCTGTGTAGCTAATGAAGAAGAAAATGAAATAAAACTGGATTTCTGCACAGATTTCAGAGTTTTCAGCATTTTTTTCATGGTAACTAAAATACTCATCACACTTTACCAAAATCCACATTCCTCATGAACATCTAAATCTTTTCCACTGTTAGAAAAGACTTTTAAAAGCTGGCAGTATGTCAAACATGCAAAGAATCCTGACTCAGATTAAGTTAGGAGGGAGTTCTATCACTGAGTGCGCTGATGTTAATTTTATCCTCCAGATTAAGTCAAGGAAAGAATCTTCTTGAAAAGAGTTAACTGTAACTAAACACATAAAAATCAGCAAATCTGTCTGCACAGAGGCTATCCCATTCATTTAATGCAGTTAATAACATATACTCAAGTAGGGAATGTGTAGCAATTCTCCTAGTCTCGTAGGTGACTGCTAGTTAGTCAGACAGCTGTTTAAATGTTATCAGTATTGGGTTATGGTGAGTCATGCATTTCTCTCTGTATTGACAAGCCCAGAAGATATTTACTTTATGTCACCCCATTTCCAGAGAGGTTGTGTCTAATTTTTAGAATATGTTTGAGCAGTGTAACTGTTTTTGAATGAACCAATGCCTTGTGAAAGTGTGACAGCATGAGAGATGAGCTGAAGCTGGAAGTTAGTTTAGCTGTCCTGCTCATGCAGGATCAGCTATAGCAGATTGCTCAGGACTATGTCCAGTTGGATTTTGAGTACCTACAAGAATGGAGGCACTACAGCCTCTCAGGGGTTTTGGTGTTTTATCACCCTTACAGTAAAAAAGGCTTATGTTTAGACCAAATGTCCTGCATTTCAATTTGCACCCAGTGTGTCTTGCTCTCCTCATCTTTCCTGCAGACAGTTAGCAGTATCACTTAACTAACTTCAATTACAGCATATTCATCAGCCTTTTGCTTACTAGGTAGAATTAGAGAATAAACTCTATAGCTTGTAGACCACATGTTTAGTCAGGCCAGGGGGAATGGAAGATCAGAGAAACAGCCAAGAAGGCACAGTAGCAATGAGAGCAGCTAGCTGTTCTAGGATGCATACACACAGAACCCCAGATAGTACTCTAGCTAGTCACTCATATGCCTAGCAAGTGGGACAGAGGAAATACAGGCAGAAGTCATAACAACAATCTACATGATTGTTGTTATCAAAATATGATGTTGTCCCAAATACTATTTAGCCACGATAAGCATGATATAGTACATTGCATAGAATAATACAGGAATTTAGGTATTTCAGAAGAAGGTACCTATCAGGTATTTGTGTCCTCTATACCTCAATATATGGGAGGTAGCCTGCCCAACATAAAGGGTACAAATACAGGAAACCTCAAGAGAAATGTTTAATTGGGTCCAGAGTCCTTACAACACACACCACAGCCACCACCTTTGCTACTTCCTAAGCATTAGCTACACACAAGGTGCTCTGAACAGCACAAGCATAAAGCTGCTACCTACTAAATACAACATTCAATCAACAAATATCAACTAATATAATGAGAAGTACGATCACCTTTTCGCTCACACAAATATGCTAATATAACTTTTGCTGGTTTAAAACACAGGAACCAGTAATAGCAAAATACCATTTGCACACTATTATGGCTGAACAGCCAAGGTATTAAAACTTCTAGCACATGAATATATCTTACTTTTGGCATAGTGTTAACTGGCCATCTGATGAGGTAGCAATATGCTGTAGGCTGGCAGTTTGATTTAATTGGGCAATGAACAGATGTTTAGGATTTCATATGCTTTTGTCTGAAAGGAGCTATTGAACAATCTCACTACAAATTGAAGAGCTGAACATTTACCTGGGTTACCACTAAGATCCTTACATGGTGAGAGATACTGCCTCAAATCATCCAGGCTGGTAACAGCAGGAGGAACTCAAGCTAAATATGATTTGATGCATTAACCAATACTTCAATGAACGAGCTGCAACAGAAAGACATAGGGAGGCAAAGTAATGCCAGGAGTGGAATGAAGTGCAGTATTTACATAAATTCAGCAAATTCCAAGGGTGTGGTGGTTTTGGTTTAGAGTGCTGTTATTATTAAAAATTTAGCAAGAAGAGAAATTGTTTATCAAAGACATGTTTGAGATAGGAAGGCTCTATAGCAAAGAGTCACTTGGAAGGCATACACCACATGCAAGGGAAAAGGTGACAATGGGGGCTCTCCGGGAACGGAAAGGCCATCTCAGTTTATTTGGCTGTGGCTGGCAAAGGATAGATACACTGAAACTACAGACATGTTTGAGGGGCATGTTCGCTTATGTATAACCAGCAAGTGAGCAGCTCTTTTGCTCCATACAGTGAAGTCTGGGACCTCTAAAGCCTCTAGCAGAAATTGTTGCTCAAAGAGGGTCCCCTGCTGCCTAAAGAGTTTCTGAATATTCTTGTGGACAATTGAGCCCAGAGTTACTTTGCGTCTAACTCACTACAAAATCTTGGCATAAACAAATCATTTCAATTTATTATTTAAGCCTTGAGTCTCTTGATGTTTGAACATTGTTCATCACTGTCCATTGTTGATGTATAGAGGAACACAGAACCAAAATCCACCCAATACATAACCCTTCTTTCATTACAGTTTTTTTCCTTAAAGCACAAAGATAAAAAAGGTGCTATTCACTAGCTAGTCTTTGTAGTTATTTTTTCACACCCCTCTCATGACTGAGAGAAAGCTGTGTTGCAAGAATATAGCCTTCCCAAGGGTAAAAGAGGTGACCTGCCTGCAGTGACTGTTTGCAGAGACAAACAGAACAAATCAAGCAGAAGCTCAGTGCTTTTCAACCATACCATATACTCTGCTCTTGCCAGTTAACTCATGAAAGATTTCACTGTCATTGAATGTTAGAGTCTTATGTTCTGTGAATGGAGAGTAATTCCATTCACTGTGTGTGGTAAAGGAAGCAAAACCACCATGGATCAACTGTACAGGTCTTCAAGACTAGTTCTGACACTTGTAGCTCTTATGAAGCTTTATTCAATAATTTTATCTCAAATCTTTGAACTCTGTGGTGCTTAAGACTACAGTGTATTTTTTCAGGGATGAATGACCCTCAAAACAGGGATACACAAACTGCTGATCTAATTGACCTTTTGTGCATGCCACACAAAAACCATCTGTGGGTTTTTTCAACAAGTAATGAAAACATCTTATGCCTTTTCCAGATCTGTCTCCTCTTCCCTTTGCTTTTACTCTCTAATTCACTAGAAACCTTTGGCACAGACAGATAAATACATTATTTTCTCTTAAAATTTAACTTCTTGACATTTAAGGTGTACCTCCTTCCTCTCTCATTGCAGGCTGAGAGGAATATATAATGTTAAAATCAACTCTATTTGCACTTCTCTTCCCAGTAGGAAAAAATGTTTTCCTGAATCAGAAAGATAAAGTCTATATGCTGTTCACTGACTTGGTACTTTAGTTTATTTTTCATGCCTATTCTAATCTTTCAGGCCCCTGTGCTTTCTCCCAGGTTTAGTTTAGCTGCTTGGTTGACCTGTGGTGATGAAGAACATTTTAAAACATGATGGATACATGTGAATTAATGTATTTCTTAAGAGATAAAACATCATTAATCTACTTATTTAATTCATAATGATTAGAGGAACAGCATAAGAGGATTGTGTGGCACATGCTACCCTTATCTGGCCAGTTTCCCTGAGATCCATGAATCACATGAATCACAAAGTTACCATGAGAAAAATATATTGCCTGACCAGAAAGCAAAATTTCTGCTGCAAAAGACATACATCTTGTTCCCTGCTCCCACTCAGTACTCAGAATCAGATCCTCAGGTTCTCTTGGTTTTCATTTGATTTTGGTTTTGTTTCTGTTTTGTTTGTTTTATAAAATCCCATTGTCAATGCAAAGCGTTTGGTTTTCATTGTAAGTCACTGTCTTGGGAAGCTCTGAGAGCACAGTCAGAAAAAGAAACCTCCTCTTCTCTCCCTAGCGGAAAAAGATGCCACAGCAAAACATCCCCTGTTAACTCTGATCAAATAAGGTTGCTGAAAAATGCTTCTTCCCTTGTTTCAATCTGCAGGCAGGTATGCAGCTTTTTCTTTAAGAGAATTACTAAACTGCTGTGTGAGTGCTTAGAACCACTTGCAGAGACCTTCTGTTGATCACTCACTCAGTGGGTGGCCCTGAAGGTGCATGTCCTAAGCATAAGGACAGGCATTGCTGAGGGGCAGAAGAAGTTCTGGACATTAAAGAACTACACTGTAAATGCTGAGACTCTGTTGCTACTGCAAATACCAAGTTCATTTGAGGTCTGGTTACATATGCTTACAGAGCACATGGTTTGAACCTTTCCCTGGAATATTGAAAAAAGCTACTGGAGGCACCCAGACCTGTGGCATGCATCTATTCCTCTGTCATGGCTAGGGCTCTGAATGAGCCTGAGATTACTTGTACAAGAATATTTACCAAGCACATTCACAGGGGGAAAACAAGCACTTGAAAAAGTTCTCTTTATAGGAAATGTGCAAAATAGTCCTTTTTAAACTCAGACGCTGGAGGAAACCTTACCATCTTCTTGGGCTAGATCTTTATCCAATTGAACTTGGAATAGCTGTGCTGTTAAACCAAATTAAAATATTTTACACTGATTGAAACAGCCATTACTAGGATTGAGTATTAAATTCTGGTTATTTATATTACCTGAGATTTCAAACTATGACCCTCCTGAACGTGGTTACTTATGAGTGAAGAGGTGCTGCTTGAGAAAAGATTTAACAGCCAGTTTCACGTCCACCAGGAGTATTCAGAATTGGAGTCTTTAGACAACAAGCAAGTATGAGAGGAGAAGCTCCTACCTACATCATTGCATCAGTGAAAACAAATAGTACACATCTCTGCTTTTGGACTTCACTTTGTTGCTGCATTGTAATGTAAGGATTAGGAAGGTCCTTTAATTTGTTCTACCTATTTTGGGGTTCTGATATCTTGCAAAAATGAAAACCTTGCATTAAGGTTTATAATATGAATTCTAGCCCCTGCTCTGTTGGCACAAAGCAGTTGAAAAAAAGCAGCTTACGTAATTTTAAGACTCCCAAATTTGGAATTTTTGCTAACACAATGTTAAGAGCATTTTGGAAAGCACTGCAACATTCCAATTGTGAAATTTCTTAAAACAGGTAGGAAAACAACCCCAAGGTTCTCAATGAAATTGAATTGCATAAAATACAAAAATGTAAATTATTGTTGCCTTTTTATATGCAATGTGATATCTCTTGTTCAATTCCTGACTCATAGAAGCATGTAATAGGCACCAGAGTGTGAATTAGAGAGAATTTGACTGTTGTACACAAAATGAGTTAAATTTTGACTAAGTAATCTGTATAAGTCTCAACTGCTTCAGCATCTGAGCTCCTGAAGGTTTTTATTGCTACAGTACCAAGTCTGTAGCAGGCGAGTAATATGAAGCTCTATAATTAGAAAGGAATTGAGCATGGAGAAATTGGTGGCCTTCTGTCAGACAGGGCAGATAGGTCTACAAAAATGTTGCAAACCCTGTGCTAGTTTTCAATTAATTTAGCTAATCTTTACTTCTGCCACTGCCTAAAAAATATAATCTTCCATGGAGAGCTAAAATATAAGGACTTGCTCTTATAGAGCAACTGTGTGCTCTATGAAGACAGCCTAAGGTAGCTAGGTCTTTTCAGCCTGGAGAAGGGAAGGTTGTGTGCAGATCTCAGAGCAACCTTCCAGTATCTGAAGGGGGCCTACAGGGAAGCTGAAGAGAGACTCTTCATCAGGAACTGTAGTGACAGGACAATGGCTCGAAACTGAAAGGGAATAACTTTAGAGTAAGTGTTGGGAAGAAATTCTTTACTGCAAGGGTGGTGAGGTTCTGGCAAAAGTTGCCCAGAGAAGCTGTGGATGCCCAAACTTTGTCAGTGTTTAAGGCCAGGTTGGACAGGGATTTGAGAAACCTGGTTTAGTGGAGGTGTCCCTGCCCATGGCAGGGGGGTTGGAACAAGATGATCTTTAAGGTCCCTTCCAACCCAGGCCATTCTATGATTCTGTAATATATCATTCAGTTACCCTGCCCTTCTATTGAAAGACTAAATTTGAAAATAAGACCTAGAAATATCAAATGCACCTGTACAGAGAAAGCCCACTTCAAAAAGAAGTACTAGGTATTAGGTATTTTGTAGTAGTTTTTGACTCTGAAGTCACAACATTAACATTCAATAAAAGCAACTTTTATAATCAAAAAATCCCGAACACTGGTGCAGGTCTTTTCCACAGAGCTGAAAATTATACAAAACAAACGGAAAATTCTTTTCATAGACTCATACTAAAATAAAGGTGGGGGTTTGGAAACCAGCTAGTTCCAAATAAAATAAGACCAAATATTGACTTGCCTTTTAAATTCCCTTATTTTCAACTGCAGAACATCTAGTTAAGAGGATCCCAAGCAGATGAGTGAGTCATTAAGTCACTGTAACATTAAATTCTTACCTTAATTATAAAGCATTTCTCTGAAACAAGTATTGCTCTCTATCTGTAAGGGATATCTCACTGTCACTTGAAATGAATGAAGAAACTGCAAATAACTGCATTTTCACCCTGCCACTAGCTTGTATTTACAACCCCTGTTAAAAGCCAGCTACCACAAACCAGAGAGATTCCAAAGCTCAGGCTCTGCTGTGGGCTGCAGCTTCACTGAGATCAGCTGTGTGAAGACATTTGTACACTTCAGTGAGGAGCAGTCAGGACCAAGATTCATCAGTGGTTTGAAACAGACAGGTCAAACAGTTGCTACCCTCAGCTATCCATCTGAATACACATGTTTCAAAGGCTGGAACCTATTTGTAGACTGAAGGTGCTTCTGAGCCACCACAGTCTACAGCTTTGCATACTAAGGTCCACTGAAATTCACACCAGAATTAATACATGCAGAGCAATAAATCACCAGAGTTCATGAAGCTATGAATACTTTCAGCTGCTCTTGGTGCAAGGTGGAAAGTGTGCCAGTAAGGTCACACTCAAAGAACAGTGAAGCAGCAATCTGTTAAATTGCAAATCTCCTCCTTCCCATGTAGGATGGGAAGAAAGAAACATTTTGGTATTGTACCAGATATACTCATCAACA
Organism: Hippolais icterina; assembly: GCA_013400075.1. NCBI lineage: Eukaryota > Metazoa > Chordata > Aves > Passeriformes > Sylviidae > Hippolais > Hippolais icterina. The sequence continues at coordinate 1,007 of VWYN01018278.1, read as the reverse complement.
TAAGAATTTGGAACTACTTGTGGTTGCTTTAACCCTCTACACTGACTGTGTTGTTGAATAAATACAGTGGCTCAAAAGCAGCTTCCTGACACTAATGAAGACAACACATAAAGTTAGCACACAGGTATTCCTACATACTATACTACACTCTGGGTTCATGGAAATTATCCTATGCTTAAATAAAGAGAATTTAAATGGCCCTGGATAATGGATCATGTAGAAAAGAAGGAAAGATGATGTCCTTGGATCAAGCAGTTCTCCTGGCAGTAATTATGAGGTCCTAAAACCAGAGTTGCCTACACAAATCAGATCTCAAAAGAATATTTTATAGAAGTCTTCAATCAACTCACAGTCTTTGCTTCCTAGAAGCACATGCAAGATTCCCTTGAGGACTCTGCTGAGATTGTATCCTTAGAAGAGATCTGGAATTATTCACTGGTGAAAGGGCAATGACTTAGCAGTTAAAAGCCATGCTGATTTCTCAGGGTTATATAACTACTCATGTTATTGAGATGCAAATAGCTTATACCAAACATTAGGACTGCTGAGAAGAGATTTAATTTTGTTTAATAAGGACATGAAGTTCCTATTAGGGGTCAAAGTACGTGGCCTTGCCTGCTAGGGTAGGGACATCATGGGTTACTGGAGCCAATATTGCCATCTCATTTGAATGAATCACAGGTATACCTCAACTAACTCTTTTTTGCTGATTGATAGAGATCTGTTGCATCACACCCACTGGAGCATGGTTCTGGGGTACACACTGGGCTCTTAAATGCTTTTGGGTAGCTGCATCTTTGTTGGCATTTCTCCTAGAGAACAGAGTCTGTACTAGCTACCTGTGTGTTGGCACAGAATCTCACGAGCCAACTGACTTCTCAGGTAACTTCTCGTGTTACCCCTGGTTCTTCCAGATATGTCAGTACTTTCCATGGACTCATCCTCTGGCATCACATTTCCAGATGAGGCACAAGGAAGGTAATTGACTTACATACAATCATAATGGG
>VWYN01018272.1:519668-568857 GCA_013400075.1 Hippolais icterina | reverse complement strand
AATCATACACAGCTGAATATCTCCTACAGCTACAATAGAACACTTTTGCTATTCAGTTGTTGTTCATCCTCTATCCCATATTTTGTCAAATTTAAGCCTCTGTTATTTTTCTGCTGGGTGAACTGAATGTTCCCTGTGGTTTTAATAGGCAGTTCAGTAATGTATGGATTTTTAATTGTACATTTAAAACCAAAATAATTACAGCACCTCAGAACAAGCTTTAAGAAACTAGGAGTTTCAACCATTCATCACCATCTCAACACATGGCTAATTTTGTGCAAGCAGTTGTATCCTTTAAAGCACATTTCTACAGAAAAACTTCATAAATGAAGCACATTAATAAATTCCTCAATTACAGAGAAAAACTATTATCATAAATAGGCAGGTTAAATATGGACCCAAAGGGGAAAAGAGGTATTTTGTGTTTTGTCTAACAGCTTGCACAGCTGACCAACATCTTTCCAACGTGCTGATGGAAATGCCACATACCCAACATGCCAGAACAACAAGGACCCATCAGACCCTCCACTGGCAAACAGCCCTTCGTGAACAGGATGCCAGGCCACAGCTGAAACACACAATAAGCCACAATCAGAAGGTATAACACTAGGATTTCTAATGAATGGAAGTAATTTTAACTTTTAATCTAAGCTTAATAATAACAATCTACATAATAATAAAAATTCTGACCTGTGGCTTCTTTCTTATGGCCCCTGAAGACCTGAAGTTCTTCTTTCAGGTTCCGGATGTCGAAGAGCTTACAGAGATGGTCACGAGAAGCTGTCAGCAGCCAGTTGCCATTGAGATTCAGTTTCACCTCCATCACTGTGTTTTTGTGAGCATGTCTGCAAGCAGACAGAAACAGAAACAGACTGTCCTGAAACTGATTTCTCAGACACAGATAGAAATGTGTCATTTGCCAGTCACAAATATTCAAGTCAATAACAAGGCAGTTCAGGCTACTAAAGCAGAACACTGGGGCTTTCTGTGCAAAGGCCCTATGCTTTGATCCAGACCTTCTGTACTGCAAAGCAACTGGTAGCACTCACTGAGACAGTATCTAGTTACTGTGCATGTTTCTACTGCAGCATAAGAAAGTGTTCATCAGCCAGATGAAACATTGCTTGTTTTTTCCTATCTCAGTCCGAATGAGAACTGTGTGACTAGACTGTCTCTGAAGAAGAACAAAGTAAATTTAAATAACGAATATTAAAGTCTTGATTTTCCAGGTACAGACTGGTCTTCATCTAACCTCTGGATTTTCTGGCACAGCTAAAGCACTAGCTTCATGTCTGAAACAACTGTGCATGGCAGAAAAGTTGTGAGGAAAAGAGCCAAGAAGGGAACGAAGAAAAAATTATTTTATAAAGTTAGCATATATTTGAGCAAATCAAAAGTCTGTGGGTAAGAACTTACAGCGTGGCAAGGCTCTGGCCAGTCTTTGGATCCCAGAACTTGATGGGCTGTTGGCTATCTTTACTTCCTGAAACAACCAATCCCTTTGTTGGATGCCAGTCAACACATTTCACATCTGCTCCATGGCCTGTTAAGAGGATAAAAATTGTCCATTCTGAGATTTCACAGACACTGAAAAATTACAGAGTGCATAACTTATAACTAATGTAAAACTGAATGGAAAACATCACAGAGCACAGGTTACAAAACATAAACTAAATAAAATCTCTTCCAAGGTATTTAGCTTGCCTTCCTTCCCACTAATTAATGGGAGCATTTTCTCCTCAGATTATACCCTCAAATCAAGCCCACTGGAAAAATTATCTAAGAAGGTTCTGTTTAAATTGGTACTTTTCTTTAGGCTTTGGCCTAAAGAAAGTACCAATTGTTTATACAACTTCACAGTTTAAACACAGCACTGGTGAAGCATTTATATGGAGGTGGTGAGGTAAAATGATTGTGACACTTCATTTTCAGTGAAAAACTGTAGAAATATAAAGCAAATACCTATTTGTTCCTATCCTATCCATACCATCCTTCTGCTGTTCTGTCAGAAAATAAGCAAAGAAATTAAACAATGGATCTGAATACTAAATTAGTATATGATGAAAGGAAACCTTATGAGTTGTGATCTCTTACCAGTTTAAAAGGATTCAGGTTTTTCCAAGGCTTAAGAGTTAGCAAAGAAAACCCCTTGTGATATAATTTCCTTTTAAATTGACTAACCTTGAAAGAAAATCAGTGCTGTTCAGATGAGCTAAAATCCATTAAAAAAAAAAAAAAAAAGCAAGCCTGTTCCTGCTACATGACAAAATGAGGTTTCTGAGGTTAACTATAGAAATTCAGAGAAGAAATAATAAACAATAATTTCTTTCTCCAATCTCTCTCCACACCAGCCCACTTCACCAGCCCACTTCAAGGGAGGGCCAACAGTAATAGTCCATCCCAGAAAATTAGGCAGCATGCAGTAACTGAAGAAAAAAGGCAATTTGAGAAAGGAGGGTCTGCCTGCAATATGAAAGCACTGAAGTCATAAATGGCATGAAAGAATTGGAGCATACTCCAGGAAAGACTAAGGATCCCCATCAAGTCAGACAGTTCCCACACAGACTGCTTTGACCCACAGTGGAACACAAAAGTTTAAGCAGCACAAGCTGTCTTAACACAGATCTCACTTTGACAAGACATTAAAAATAAATATCAGTTGAAATTTTCCTGAGGCCACAGAAAAATCCAATTAGAACTTATGCCTTTCTGAGCCCTGAAATCACAAGGCAAAGATTAAAAGGATAAAAGCAGTTACTGTTTATTCAAGGATCCTCCTGGTGCACTTATGGCAAAGTGTGATATAGGGCTATGACATTTTTATAAGTTTAGCAAATTAGCATAATTGACAGGAATTCCCCATTAAAATACAATTAATGAAGTAACTCCCCCCTTGGTTTGTCCTCCTGCTGAAGCCTCCTCCCTTTCTCCTAGGCCCACANGTTACTGTTTATTCAAGGATCCTCCTGGTGCACTTATGGCAAAGTGTGATATAGGGCTATGACACTTTTATAAGTTTAGCAAATTAGCATAATTGACAGGAATTCCCCATTAAAATACAATTAATGAAGTAACTCCCCCCTTGGTTTGTCCTCCTGCTGAAGCCTCCTCCCTTTCTCCTAGGCCCACATTGTTTATGTCTACATACATGGGGAAGTAGAAGAATGGTCCACTGAAGAAGTGAGATTAGAATGGGATTCCAGGAATTTGTCTATCTAACAATGTACTGGAAAAGTACTGAATGCTAGCTAAGAAAATACATAACTATACAATAAGAGTCTGCAGAGCTATGAATATATGAAAAATTATAAAAAGCAAAAATCCTTTGGCATCAGAAAAAGGAATATACTTGTATCTTAAAATAGAAGTGAATTGATGTAACATAGAGCACACTCTCAAGTGAGTGCAACTCTCCTCCTCTCTGGAGGAAAAGAGAAAGGGAAGAGGTTCTTGACCAAAGAAGAAATGAATTCAGCCTTGGCAAGTATATGAGAACAACTATAAGAACTGACTGATACTATACATGAAGGAACCCAATTCCTCTCCAGCCACAGCAGGTAGAATTGTGGAATACGTGGAGTTTCAGGGAAGAGCAAGATCCTCAAGTTGCCAAGACCATCAATGTGCTCTGGGCTGCCAATAGAGAGACACTGAAATGTAGTGTTTCCTTTCTCTCTGGTTTTTCTAATGCAGAAAGAAGTGACAGGCACTGTCTGTCTGCATTTGCTATGTCTAAATCTCTCAACTAAAACATGAAGCTGAATGCTGAACAAATCTTGCTTCCCAGTGTTTATCTGGAAGCAACAATTCAGTCAGGAGTAAGGGAGAAAGTGCTCTTCCTCCACAGGGGAGGGGAATCCATGCTTGCAGATTTCCAGCTAAGCATATTCTGTAGGTAGTTGCTATCATACAGTCTCCAAGGAAATAGAGGAGATTTTAATTCAAAGCCCTTATAGAAAAACATTCCATTAAAGTTAATACTGGTTGAACCGTATGAAAATATGTTCAGACTAGAATGCTTGAGTACCATCAGAGATATGAAGTTAACAAAGCCCAGCAAAACCATTAAAATCTGCTACCAGCATGGACTGGAGTGACACTGGCACTGCTGCTCCTGAAATAAAGACAATTAGCAATGGAAAAGCACAGGGAAACATAGGGCTACCTATGCTTGAGGGAAAAGATTGCATCCAGAAAACAACTGATGCTGGTGAAAGGCCATCTCTGGGTGACAGCTCATCCTATGCAAGGCCCTGGTTTAGGCTCTTCTTGAGTTAAGCCAGCCCAAACACAAATATGCACCCTGAGAAAAGTAAGGCCTAGAATGGGCAACCTTAGACAGAGCAACTGAAGCACCCACCCTTTCAAAGTCTTCAAAAGAGGGAGGCAGTGACAGCACTGGGCTGATAGGCTTCTGACATGGGCCCAGAGCAGAGCTGAGAAGCAGAAGATGCCAGGACACTCAGAACTTGTAACCAGAGCAGATAAACCACTGAGTAGTTATCAAAAGGCTTTTGGCTACATTAATACTGTTCACAAATTAATACTGTTCACACATTAATACTGTTTGTGTGGATCAGAAGAAACTTACAATATTTAAAAACATAATCGTTATAATCTTTGTACGATTAAACAGGTAACTGGCATTTCCTGCAGAGAGCATTCTTTCAACCAGTGTACTCTGGATTATGGCAGCAGAGAGGAAAACTGGGAGCCTCCTTTGTAATCAAACCAGTGATGTATCCTGCCCTCAACAGAGCCATCTCAGCCACAGCTCTGCAGAAATGGGATCATCACACACTTAGCTTTAGGTTCCTAGTGTAATGAAGCTTTCTCAAGAGAAAATAATTTTTTCCCTACAACAACTATGCTTTAAATAACTATTCACAAGGGATGAACTAACTCAGAACATTTACATAACCAAAATAACTGAATAGCATAATCTAATCAGACCTTTCTTAATTTCTTTTAAAATTGAAGCAACTGACGTTGTACATTGCTTTTCCTTCTTTCTGCTGAGAGATGCACACACTATTATCTGTAATGAGACACATGATGCAGAAAATACATTTAAAACAACATTCCAGAGAAAAAGCCACCTCACAGATTTTATTTCACAGTTGTTTTCAGTTCTTGGTGTTGGGAATCTCCTCTGGTACAAAATCCCCTTGTCCCCAAACGCCAAGCTCAGAAAACCTTAATTCATGCAAATCTCTGCAGTTTACATTCCGTGTTTGCTGACAACAGCTTCTGCTCAGTAATTTCAACAGTCACACACACATATCTGCCTCTCTGCTCGGAGCTCCAGGGTGAGAGTTCCTCTCTGAACAACTCCTGCTCCTTTGCACAGACCTTATTATCAACCCCCTGTCTTACAGGGATGCTTTATGGATAAATGAATTGAAATGTGTGAATTGTGTAGGAGTTGTGGCAATGGAAGGCCCATAAACCAACCAAAATGAAAGACTGAAGGCAAAGATTTTTAAGAAACTCAACTCATTTAAAATCATGAGTGAATGTCTGAGCATAAACCTATTTACTAACACTTGTTGGTTTTACTTCAATTTTTTTCCAACCATTTAAAAAATTTGCAGAAAAACAAAGACAGGTACATGTAGCACCTTTAAAAAGCTGAGATTCAAAATAGTTCCCTACTATTACCTTTCACATGCATAATAGATGTTTTTGAGTGCCCTTAGCCACAATCCTCTTAATTAAAATACTGATTGTTAGTACTTCTAGCCATTTTCTTTGAAGGGTTGCTCTTTCAGACACTGAACAGAAATCCTGGCTAGTGAAAGACATAACAAGCTATAATAAGATTATGTATAATGGTATTTGATCAAATCAAGTATGCCAGAAGTCTGAAAAGTACACATAAATTAAGGACATTGATTTTAAATATTGATATTTTTTTCCTCTCCTTAAACTAATTTCTGCATTTATGACTTTCTGAATATAGCTTACAGTGTAAAAAAGTCGGTTTGAATCACTATCTCTATATTACAGTCCATAAAATATCCATATATTTTATAATGCAACTGTGCATAGCAATTATAAATATATCAGGTTTGTTGCTGCAGCTTAACTTTTCTGTTTCATATTCTTTCCCCAAGGGATGTGCCCCATTCTGAATGCACATAAATTCAAAGACAATTTTACAGATGATATTGGAAAATTTCTAGATCCTTCTCAGCAATTATGTGAATGTATACACACATACTAAGATGCCAGTCTTGAGGCATCTTCACATTTTAACACTACCGTTCCAAAGAAAATGGGTATTTAGAACTATTGATATTTTAAAGAATTAACAATCATTTAACTGCAATGATACTGTTTCTTACTTAGAATTCTATTTGTTTAGATTTTTTTATGCTGTTCTAAATGGGGAGTAAATAAAATTGTGTATCCCCCACCTAGCCTGGTCAGATTGAAACCTTTTTGTCACCACACAGTGACATTCACCTTCCTGTACTCTGTGTCCCCAAAACAACCCCACACCTCTCAAAGAGCAGGGCCTTTGCACAGGATTATTTCCAAGGGATCTGCAAAGAAGCATTCAACAACCAAGCTAAGGTTCTCCACCCCCAAAAAAGAGAGGGCAAGGAGGAAGGGGCAGAAAAGAGACCTGCAAGTCAAAGAGAATGGAAACAATGTCAGCAGAAAGGAATTCTAAATTCACTACATAATTCCATCAGAATTTACTATTTGCTTCCAGCCTATTAGGCAAATTGGATTATTCTGCCTGTTCCATTTTTATGAAAGGCTTTTAAAATGTCACCTGGCAGTTACCCACTCCCCAGAAATTCCCTGCTTCCATGTGCAGCTCACTTAGGAACTGATTACCTCATACCTAAAAGAACCTGGGCACTGGTTTGGTCCCACTGATCAGGTCAGCAGTAAGGGTAGGTTTATACTTAATTCCAGTAATTTAGTGTTCTTTGCCCTATCAAGTTATGTGAACTGTCCTCATCCAAGAGGTGTCCTAGGAGCTCTTGCACTTCCTCTTCTCCCCTCCAGGAATGAATACCACAGAAACCCTCCTCCCACAGACAGACCGCCAGCTTGTGCTTTTTAGCATAATATGGGAGGTTGGTGCATAGTACATTAAGGGAAAGGCTCCTTTCAGGCTTCGCTGGATTAAGAATAATGCCTCCCACCATACTTTCAGATTCCTCTACCACAAACACAAGTTTTACTGTCCTTTGTTTGCTCAGTCTAGTTCTCTTCCAATTTATTAAACTTATTATCTAGAGCGACAGCAGAGAGACTGCTAGTTTTAATCTACCTACAGGTGATGTCTTCTAGATCCTTAGTATTCCACTAATTCAGCAACAGAAAGGGACATAATTCATCTTTGTTTAAAAATATACAAATAATTTTTTTTACACTTCTATAATTATAATTTCTAAAAGCTCATGTAACAGGACAGCTTATCATCTGTGAAATCAGGAGGTTAAGAAACTATAATAATCACTAAACACTTATGAAACAGGTGTGGGTAAACAAATCACTTTCCCTGAGATCACGCAGAACAGGTAATCAGTGTTTCCATAAATGAGTTTAGAATTTGTATATGCTCATCCCAAACTAATACCAATCAGTGAACAGTTTGAGTTCTACAAAGCCCTAATGAACCGGCAAAAAAATTTTAAATTTAATTCTAATTGTATGTTTGCACAGCTTGGTAATGGTAAATGCACTGTACAGAAAAATGAATAAAAGTTGCTAATTACATGTAATTACCAGTAAAGGCAAGTAGTGATCTGAATTCTTTACACCTGTGGAAATTCAATGACAATATCTTCTGGATGGGCTTACTTGTAGCAAGGGGAAGAAAAGCAGCTGAGCTCCAGTGTACCTGGGAACTGGTCATGAAGGGTTAATTTTTTAGGCACACGCATGTTAAACTTAGAGGGATTGTTTAAATTCTTCAATTCACTGAAAATGAGCAACTCCCAAAGCTGAAATGAATTCCTTTCCCATTAGACATATTTTCTTTTTTCTAATTTAACATTCTCTTTGTGAGAATAAAAAAAAACCCAAAAATCAATTAAATATCTATGTTTCACAATTTCTAATCATAAGACACACTTAAGTCCTATCTAGATTGACCACAGATAATTATCAACAAAGTTATTTTAGTATGTAAAATGTATTACTAAAATGTCACTAATTTTGCTTAATCAGCATCCAGATATTTTAACTTACCAATTTTAGGCACTTAATCCCCTATTTATATCATTAAGAGCAGCTCTGTCAGAGATCACCTATGTGATGATGTTTTAGATGCAGCACAATGCTTTACTGCAATACAGCAGTCATTATTTCTACTTAATCTGATCTTCAAAAAAAAGCCAGTAGAAGGCTCAGAGATAGTTCAGGAGAAATGACAGAGAAAAAAGGGCAGAAAGTGTCAAAAGAGAAGATACACCACATTAAAACTTCCAACACCTTCTTATTCCAAAGAGAAATGCGAGTGCTTAGCAGTAACGCAGCTGAATTCAAGGACCAAGACAGGTTTTCCTCACAGTTAAATTATTTATGAAATGCAGACTGGATTCTAGTTTTCGCTCAGGCACAGTTATCTACTAAAATTCCCAATGCATATAATTTATGATTTCTTTGCATGTACTTATCAGAGAATTAAGAGTTTTTTGAACTGCAAAAAGTGGAACTTTTTTTTTTTTTTTTCTGGTTATATTACCTGTAAAGTAGCTGGGACTACATGTTCTTTTCTGTTAAAGAATTAGCCAGCCTACTTTGAAAGCAGCAACACACTTGCTTTTCATTGATAGAAAATATTTATTTACAAGGGCATTTACATTTAATGATAAGAAAAATATCGTACAAGAAACATTAAAAATGAACAGCAATTTTAAGAAAATCTCTCATGCTTCATAACATCAACATCTGACAGGAGCCAAACCCCCACTCCCTCAGTAAAAATGCCCCAGTTTTCTACTGCTTCTTTTCTGGCATCTTCCTTAAAGTACCTGGCACTAGTCACTGGATCTGACAAAGCTTGCACTGCCTCTAAGGAGCCACCAGACAGGACTGAGCTCATCTAACACAGCATGGCACAGACCAGGGGAAAAGAGAACAGGAACAAGTACAGCTGTGCCTAAGAGTGGAACAACATGTGGTCCTTTGAGGCCAGAAAAAACATGAACTTAAGAGATGAGAAATTCAATTATTTGGTCAATCATGAGTCTGCAGTTTCCACAGCTTTGTGCTTTTATATCTGGGTACAGAATCAAATTACTGGGCAGCATATTATTTTGTAAAAGTAGACCAAAAAGATTTCACATGAAAATGTTCCCAGTTAAGTCCTCCAAACATGAACCAAACAAATGTTTTGGAGTCTGCCTATAGTCTGTACCATCAACTTAAAAAAAGCCAAACCAGAAGAAAAGAATTTGATTAGAATTTCAAATAATTTGAGGCCTCACAGTGACAGTTTACATCAAAGTAACTACTGAACAGTCAGAATATACACTTGCATTTTAGGAATCAAGAATGAAGTGAGGCATGAGTTTAAACCTGGTGCCTGAAGCCAAGCTTCCAGGAACGGATGTGATTTTAAGATGCACAGAACCTAGAGTAGCTTCAGGGGGGGTTCTCTAAACACACACTAAGAAACTAGTTCTGGCCACTAATTCCTGAAAACAGTGACTTGATGTGGTTACGTCCTGCCAACAGGAGTCAAAACCCCCAGCCTTTCCAGCAGCACACTTTAGCCAAGCCTTTGCCTGTTCCACCTGTGTGACACCATTAGGCAAAGTCTGAGAGTTTTACTGAAACTACACTAAGTAATGCAAAGAAGGAAGGTCAAAACCACAGTACAAATTTAGATGTATTTTGAAATTAACTTGAAGCTAATAAAGAAACTTTGGTGCATCCTAAAGTTCAGCCTGGCAATTTAGTTAACAGAGGGGAAAGGAAGGAAATCAGGGCAGACACTGTCGAGTTTAGTACCTCCTTGCCTCTAGCTCTCTGCTTTGATGAAAATTTCGGTCAAGGTTCTAAGCGGTAAAATCAGAATACTTGGCTCCCAGCTCCGGGAAGAGAACAAAGACTTCCAGGAAAGCTAAGAGTAACCATTAGTAATAATTTCCAGTAATTATTTCCTTTAATTGAGGATGGATGCTCATTTTTGTTCTGAGGTTGATTATGGCTGTTGCAAGAGAAAAGAACAGCCCAAATATCTTGGTTAGAAGTTAATTCAAGTTTCAAATCCCTGTGTGGCCACATGACCAGAGAATTCTCTCAGCAAACTGCAAAAAACTAAGAAAAGTATTTGTGGATCTCAGCAGAAGAAGTTACAAGAAGTCTTTTATATAACTTGATATAACCTTACTGCCAAGTGAACCCAGAAATCTTTTAATAAAAACACCCAACACAAAAGGACTACCAAGATCTTTCAGTCAACCTGATATTCTTCAACTGGAAGAATAACTTTCAATGTGTTTTCATGGTTAAGATGACAGGGCAGCTTCCTATCTTTTTAACATCCCTTGAGAGAAGCACGATCAACGGTCAGGCAAGTAAATGACTTTAAAGACAGCCATGATCATGTGGCCAGACCCAGATAATCTCTTGTCCAGCCAGGTGCTCACTTTAAAGGACAGCACTTTTGCAGGAAAGCTGTTTTTCTTCTTGCCAGCCAAAAAAGACATGTAAGCCATTTCTGACAGTCAGTTTACCTTACAAAACATCCCATAATTATGAGCCTACTATTACATCAAGCAAAGAAATATTGAGTTTAGGTACACAGAAGCTGGGAAAACTATTGGTTGTAGGGCAAAAACTGCATGACTGACAATACGCCCAGTAGTACATGAACAGCAGCAGGCCCGTGGTGAGGTGAGGGGGCTGAGAGAAACATAATCAAACTTTATACAGACTGCAGGAAAACATGTGTGTCAGTCAATAATCCAATTAGCAAGAGTAAAAGATCCAATAAAGGATATGAAGACAGAGGCCATTCAATTTGCTCTTTGCATTTTGCAATGCCACCAAGGCTGGGCAAACTGGGAAGCAGCAGGTCTACTGAAATAAACTGCTGGCAGAAAGCACAGCACTGAGTTACAAAGCACTGCTTCTTCTGGGCAGACAGAATTCTCATCTCAAGCAGAAAGGGCCAATTTTCAAGCAACTGAAATACAAAAGGGCTGAAAAAATTATGGGGACAGAAACCCACCCAATGAACAGAATACCATGAACTGAAACAGAAAAAAAATCTGGCATGTAATTATCACGTGTAATATCACACTATTACGGAATCACAGAATGACTAGGGTGGAAGAGACTGGGACGATGTGATTCAGAGAGAAGCTTTTTCCTAAAAAATCTTTAGATTTCTCTCAGTGCTTTCTGTAGCAGCTTTTAAAATTTTTCACCTTACACACACCAAAAGAAAGAAAATACAAAATATCTTTCCAGTCTCAGGAATGTACAAACCAGTTCCCATAACCACAATGAACTGGGACAATATATGAAGCTCCATAGACAGGAGACAGCTAAAAAGCAAGTGCTCTTGGGAAGATGGCAAACATTTGGAAAATAACAGGCAGAACGAAGGAAGTAGGTTAAGCACAAAAACAATGAGGGGGAGATCACAGCCAGTATGAGGCTGCTCTCCTGGCCTGGAGTGGAACTGATCTGAACTCTTCAAATGAAAACACTTTTTACAGTGCTCTGTGTGATGTCTGTGGCTAGGCTGAGGAATGTGAAAATGCAGGATTTATCTTCTAGGAAGCTGGACTTTAGAAATCTTTTGTAAAATAAAATCACTGATTAAGTGACTCAGTGCTGTGGGGCAGGTGGAAAAAGTCACCTCTTCACTTGCACAGATAAATTTCTATACATAGTCTCATAAGCACAGACCAAAGAAAGATGACTCCCATAAGAGAAGATGGTATAATTTCTGTTTAAGAAAGACTAGGTAAGAGCATGTCATTGCTACTGAAGTGATCCACTAAGGAAACTGAAAAAACCTAAATACATTTGTTGGCAAAATGATGCAAGGTAACAGTAGTGCCAAATTTGTATTTTGATTTTTTAATATTTCTGTTAACACAGCAACTCTGTATTGGGGAATAAAGTGCATTTTTAACTTTAAAAAGTTAACAACAAAAAAAGAAGCTTTAACAGGTATAATCCCATGTCAACAGTTTATTTTCAGTGCAAATAAAATACAGTTATTGCTTTAGTACACAGAATACAGCTTCATTAGGCTGGTCTGTTTTTGGAATACACACTCCCACGTGAATTATCTGCTGCTAGCAAGATGCAGTTTTACAAGGGCCGGTGTGCCATGAACGTTACCAGCTACAAGAAGCACTACACTGGGGTCAGGTACAGGAGGCTGGGGAACACCTGGCTCTAGAACAGGAGCTTCAGCTGCTGGGGACTGGGCTTGGATCACTCCAGCAGCAGCAAAGCCCTGATCTCCCTGAGACAGCACCACGGGCTGTGCCCTTGGATCACTGCACCTCTCACAGAAACTACTGGGGATTTAGTTCTGCAGTCTGTATGACACACTTTCTATGGCAGAACAGCAGTATATATTCCTGCTATCATGTACAAATGAGTAAGCCTCTACAGAAGTTTTTGTTATATGAAAGTTATTTAGCCTGATTATCTATCAAGTGGTTTTAGGAAGACTTTTCTGCTCCTGTGTGAATTAAACTTTTTCTTTTTTGGAGGGGGATAGATTTTCAGGATTATTAGTGCAATTTATCATTTTTCATTAGCAGGTAATTTGTTAAGGCTGATTGGAATTAGGACAAAACATCTGGTGAGCAGAACACATCACCTGAACCAGCCAGGTGACCATTCCCAGCCCTGCAGATGTCCAGTCCACAGTAACTGGCATCCAAGAGCCATGGACTGTAACAAACTGAAGAATTAATTACCTCCTCACTCCTAAGATCCAGTCCTTTCTGTTCAAGAACCGCAAGGCATGGATACATCTGCAAAAACATTCTGATACTCTTCATGTCTAATAAATGCAACATTAATTTCTAAGATTTTTAATACGGCACTTTATGTCAGATTCAATTCTAATTGAAATTCCCCACACTGCTCTCTTTCATGTACCAATAATGAACTATGCTTGTTAGATACTTGAGATAATTGCTGTTGCTAAGTATTTCTCAGAAAAATTCTCATGCCTATTCCTTACTTGCAAAGTAAGTTGAAGTAAGTAAAATTACTTACCAAGTAAATTATTCCACCTTACAGGAAAGTTAAAAAAAAACTTATTCAAATACCAACATTCTGTTGGAACAAGTCATTAATTTGGTAAATAAATACTGTGCAATGGGTTAAAAACAACTCGTGCAATACATACTAAGTCACTTTTGTGGAGTAAACCCCCATGACTTAGAACCTTCTTTGAATTTCAGTAAATTACTGTGATTTGCTACACCTGTGGAAGTGATGATGCCTGAGATGACAGAGTTGTGCAGGAAATAATTCAGCTTCAATCACTGTGCAAAACACAGATTAATTGCCAGTATTTTGAGCTGAGCTTACTAGGAACACACATCCTCATGGTGATATTGCAGACTGAAACACCCACACTAAGTGCTCTTAGGGACAAAGACTGGATAACGCTTGAAGAATTCCATGATGCAGGGAAAAGAAAATGGCCGGGGGAGAGCATCAGGCAGCGTGTGCAAAGCCTGTGAGCAGGCAGGATGTGATTTCCAGCCAGGAAGGGGTGGCTGCATCCCTCCAAACATGGCTGGCAGGAGTGCACCTGCTATTTAAAGCCTCCACTGCTCCAGTTTTATGTGACTACAGGAATTCTAAATTAATACAAGTAGAAAATTTCCTGATTGTATTTTTAGAAAAGCCCTGTTTAAAACTACCAGTAAATGCAATACGTACTACAGAAATGGCACCTCCAATATGCCTGTGTAGGTGATTGGAACAATCTTTTTGTCCTCCATTCTTTTAGAAGCAAGGGATATTCCTGACAAACTAGGAGTAGTGTGAAACAAAGAACCTACCTTTGCCCAAAGAACTCCAAAGAATAACTGCGAAGTAATTAAATGTAATAAAAGAACTGTCTCACTGAATTTAGCTTTTTACGTTTGCAATTATAACACCATGTGCTCACTTTTAAGTCTCTGGAGAACAGGGACTTCCAAAAGGAGAATGGCAATCAAGAGTAATCCATATTCATCAATATTATCAATATTCCTAAGGGGTAAATTTAGCTAAGCAGCCAAGAGAATAATGCTTTTGAGAATGTATGTATTGCTAAAGAGAAAAAACCTTACAGTCATTTTAAGTAGGCGAGTTCCTGCTAATGAAGCAACACAGAGTTGTTGTTGCTTGAAGATTTAAGGGCATAAAGCAATATCTGCAGGGAAAAGGCATCTTATTATCCAACTACATCAGCTGACCTAAAATAGCAAATTTCTGCACCCTTAGGAAGGGCTGGTGTAGCCTTTAAAAAAAAAACCAAACCAAACCAAATAAACCCCTACTCTTTTCTCTCACTGTATCATCTGGCCTAATTAAAAACACTATTTCTGCATATGAATTATGCATGGGTAAGAAAGAACAGAAGGCAGACAAAGAAAAGGCAGGACTCTTCTCGACCAGGCACAAACAGCAAGCAGTAACACCCAGCACTCTATCAAGCTGCAGACTCAGTCAATCCTTAGAAAACAGCGATACCTTGCTAACAACTGGAAGTACCTATGCTACATAGAAATATGCTTTATAGCTGTCCAGATTGTATCTTCCATGTGCAACTCTACCTTGTTCTTGATTAATTATAATTTAAATGGGATAATTTTGTCTACAAGTTTTGAAATGTGTGGTTACTCCTTTCTAAACTCAGTTGTAGTAAAAACACCAAGACAAATCTGGCCTGCACTTCTTATGTTTTAAGACAAAACAACATCTAAACCTTATTTTTTTAAGTTAACTGCAGCCTCAAAATAATATTTAGTAATGTGCAGTCTTCTGTTAAAATGCTTGAACTCAGAATTTAAATAATTGTGGTTTAGACATTACAGTCAAGACCTGGAACAGGTGTGGGAATGAACAGTGAAATACACTCTGTAGACCAACTCTTAATTGAAAGAAAAAGAAGAAAAAAGATTGTCTAACACCCATTTCACCCGGATGTAAAGGCTTACTTTTGTAAACACAGCAGGTCTACTTACGGAGTCTTTGGAGAAGCTGGGAATGTGATCAAGAGAAACGCAGCTTCAGGAACACTGATGCACACGGACAAACCTAGGCTGCCCTAGTCCAAGGAGTAAAGCATCTACCTAAATCACTGTTCTCTTCTTATTTTTTCCTTTAAAGCAAACACTTTCAATTGAATTGTGCATGGGCTTTAGAGATTTAGAACACAACCTGCAGAGTCTTTTTCAAGACTGCATCATTTTGAAACACAAAAGAAAGCAGCAAATGACTATTAAGGCAATGAAATGTGCCACTGGGACCATTATAGATATTTATATAATAATTATATATTCAAATACAACAATTACATATATATAGTGTGTAAATGTATCTGTAGCTATTGGGTTACCTCACTTACTACACCATCAGCTTCAAAGATACTGACGGCACACAATCACTCCCTCCACCTTATTTACAACAAAATTTTAATGCTTGTATGACACAGGAAGTTCTTAAACTTCAGTGATGATTATGTCAAACATACTATTCGTTACTAGGGAATGATCAAACATTTAACATCTCTAAAAAAAAGACCCATTAAACATAAAACCTTTCCAATCCAAATAGTATTTCCTCAACCATGTCAAAAGCTGCCAGAAAAAAAACGAAAAGAAGAATTTTTGATTGTCTTTTCAAGATCAGTTCCTTATGTCATATATGCTGGTGGACAGCTGAATCCTACATCAGTAGGATTTTTACTGGCTTTGCAAAACGGGAATTTAGTATAATTCAGTACCCCAAGACCACTGGGTAAGTCCGGGTGGAAGAAATCTCAAAAGTCTCTTGTTCAATCTGCTGCTCAAAGCTATGGAGTCAGACCAGGTTACTCATGGATTTATCCATGTTCAGTCTGAAAACCTCCAAGGACAGAGACTGCCCAAGTGCTAGAATTAAGCAAAGCTCTCACACTCTACTACTGCCCTACTGAGAGAACAGGTGAAAAAAAAGACCCTGAACATGAGATCATCCCTGGAGTGAAAATGGCCTTTTAAATGTGTTTTCCACTGGATGAGAAAAGGAGATAAACTATTTCCTTTTTTTAGAACTTTTAACTTCACTATAACATTTATTTTTATAATGGCAACATATCTGGAACATTTGAACTTCGGAGGATTCCCATTAAACTTGTACTTAAATGGGAAATTACATACGAATAGCATCCCTACATCAATTTGTGCTATGTATCTCCAAATATTAAAAAACGGTGAAAATTTCCTTTTCAAAGGAGAATGTTTTAGTCTATCAACCATCTCGGGCCAAGTGCCTCCCACAGCCGGTTGGAATATCAGCTCTTTACTGAATCCAAAGACAGCACTCAGATCTTTTTTTACACTCAGATTTTTTTTGATCCTTAGGGGTAGTGATTATTTATAAAGCCAGAAAGAACCTCAACCTCTGATGAAAAATCTCAAGGAGCACTAGGCTTTGTGCGAAGCAAGAAAGAATGTTAAGGTCTTTGTATGCAAATTCTGAGGATTGTAAATGGATATCAGAGCTACTCCTTCCTTAAATCTTAACACAAAGAAAAAAATAAAGCTGAATGAGGCTATCCTGGAGAAGTCAGCTATAACGAGAAGTTCAAGTGTAAAAGTGTTGTATAATTCTTTCGACTTGATTTCCCCAGCATATAACAATATGTTGCTAATAACAGACAGGATTCTAAGCTCCAGTTTTTTCATCAATTCACTTTACCCTTTGAGAACTGGAATAGTTAGTTATTATAGCTACTAATTTATAAGGTCATTATGACTCTCTTTAGAGGATTTTTTAAAAAGTGATGAAGTTTAAAATATAAGATTTTAATACAACATCTACATTATTTTCATGCTCTCCATCACTCTAAATAAACAGGCAGAGAAAAAGACCTCTTGTAAATACGGTACAAAATACGTATCTGCCAGCACACACAGAAAGCTGGGTTTGTTTTTCGCTAAAGGGTATTTTTCTTCCAAATATTAAGCAGCTAGGGTAACACATTCCTCAGCTTTTTTGAATGAAAATTTGGAGTTTACCCTCCAAGATCTTGGTGACTTGGAAGAAGCACCAGTCCTGTTATAGTTAACTTCCAGGTTTTCAGGTCAGGCTCATATTTACACATGGTGAGTTCCCGTTAAAAACGAATTTTGGTGAGCAAAAAGTTTCACACAAAATTTCTTTAAATGGTAAAAACCAGATGAAGATCACCTTCTGTCTTCAATGACAATGTAAGTGAAATACTTGCAGCTCTTGTCTACACCAGCAAATTAAACTCCAATCATACAACTACTTCTCTATGTGGCTGTAGTTACACCTGGAACAGCTCTCACTACGTATCTCCAGTGGAGCAAAATCAATGTATACACAATATGACAAATATTAAGAAAATATTGTCTATAAAATATAAATAACTAGCTGATGCATTGAACTGCTTGTGTCATGTATCAAAATAATGCTTTGCAGAACTAGAAATATCAAATACTTCCACTGAGTTAGTAATTACAAGTAGTAATCTAAACTGTCTGGGATAGAAGAATTGTCAAACCTCGTCTGTGAAACTTTTTATAACATAAACATATTTTGAGAAGTTTTAGACTTCTCCTGTATAGTTACACTTGCCATACTTACAGGTGTGTTTCTTTGAAGCTAAGACAATTAACAGCCCTAATACTTTTGAATTAACAAAAATACCCCCCATAAAAACCTTCCCTATATAAATGAATATACGAATATATAAAAATTTCACAAGTTACTTTACCTGCAAGACACATTTATACTTTCAACAGCAAAAATCAAAATGTCTTCCCTCAAGAACTGTTTTGTTGTCAACAAAAAGCCTTATCTGTGAGTAGCAAAACTAAGTGACAATTTGTATTTTCACTGTGACATAAGGATCAGTCCCTTGGAAAGCTCTAGCACTGAACTTTGAAAGTGAGTCTTGTACATGATTGCCTGCTTAATCTAGTCAACTACTTTCTGCAGAAGCATACACATGTACCTTGGTCATACCCCCAGCTGAACTGAACCAGAGCTAACCTTAGATCTGAGGAGCCACTTCAGATACTTCAGTTTTAGAGCTGCAATTTGACAAAACTTAAAAGAAGAAAAAAAGAAGTTCACGTTTCTTTACAGGGACTACTAAACAAGATCATGAATTTTAATCAGGTGGTAGAGATAGCTTTCCCTAGGTGCAGTCAGAATGATGGCATCCCTCCCTCATTCAAACAGCACCAAGCTGGGCAATCACCAACCACAGGAGCTTTACACAAGGGCAAGTGCTGAAAGCTGGGACAGGGCCACCCTGGCTGTGTGTGTGCACTGAGGAATGATGCTAGAGAGCAGCTGTGGGAAGGGACTGGGGGTCCTGATGGATGGATGACCCTGAGTATGAGTCAGGGGTGTCCTGGCAGCCATGCCCTAAGGAGCCAGGCAAGGCAGGGGATTGTCCTGCTCTGCTCTGACCTGGGCCACCCTCACCTTCAGGGCTGGGGACAGCTTTGGGCACCACAAGATAAGAAAGATACTAAGAGTTCAAAGGAGGCCATGAGGATTGTGAAAGGTCTGGAAGGGAAGCCACATGGGGAGCAGCTGAGGTCATTTGACTTATTCAGCCTGGAAGAGACTGAGAAGACTTCATTGCAGTCTACAACTTCCTTGTGAGGGGAAGTGGAGGAGCAGGCACTGATCTCTTCACTCTTGTGACCAGTGACAGGACCCAGGGGAACACCTAGAGCTGAGTCAGGAGATGTTTATGTTGGATACCAGGAAAGTTTTTCACCCAGAGGATGGTTGAGCACTGGAACAGACTCCCCAGGAAGTGCTCACAGCACCAAGCCTGACGGAGTTCAAGAAGGGTTTGGACAATACTCTTGGGCAAATGGTGTGAAATCTTGGAGATGACCAGGACTAAAGAGCTGGACTCCATGATTCTTGGGGGTCTCTTCCAGCTCAGCATATTCTATGATTCACTCCACGTTCACCTTTGGAACAGATACAGAGTGTGTTCCTAACTCTACTCCAGCTCAAGTATCAACTTGAGTCCCTACAAGCCATGACACAGAACACAAAATGTAAAAGGTTTTAGGGGCACCATTCGCACACAGATTAGCACATACACCTTGGCACATTCTACAGTTTCCCACTTGTGTCCACGTGTGTCACTCAGCCATAAAACCCCTGCCTCATCAGTGGCTGATCCAGTGACTAATTTGCCCCAAATTATTCATAAAATGCCCAGAGTGTGACTTGCCAAGTTCCACCACACATTCTCATCTCCATGCTCACCCTATCATCAGCTTTTCTCGATCCTTACATGAGCTGCTGTTAGTTTTTTAATATCGACACCGCCTCCACACTTTCCTCACATTTCCTCTATGCTTATTTCCAGCCACCTTTCACACAGATTTATTCAGGATTCTTATTTTTCATCTTTTCTCCTGGTCCACTATATGACCCCATTTCAGCAAATTCCCAGTTTAAATTTTGACTGTGTCTTCCTAAAAATGCAACATATCACAAGCAGGATCAGCTTTCTCATGAGGAAGTTAACGGCAGGCAGTTATGAAAGACATGAAAAAAAAAATGCCACCCTATTTTAGGGAAAACATTTGCAAGCTCTCTCCCCATCTCTCAGGGTCTGGCTGTCCCTAGGAATATGTAATCTCAAATATGAGATTATGTTATCATTCATGTAATAAAACTTGATGCCAAGTGTCTCACTACTAAACCTGGAACTGCATTCTGAGCTAAATGTAAAAGTAACAGGAAATAATTTAAGTATGTAGAATAGAAATGATGCAAAGAAAATATCAAGTGCTTTGCAAAGTTTATTCTTACCTAAATGCACAAAAGTTTTAGTACAGTAACTGTAGAATATGAAAAGATAACAGTTAAATAAATAAGAGTTTAGTTTAACTCATACAAGTGGCATCAAGAAGCCTGCAAGGAAAGTTTCTAAGGACTGACATGGATTATTTTCAGCAAGGAGCTGTGTTTTTCTATTTTCTGAAGTCTTCCACCACTTATTCTAAAAGAGCTTTATTTTATATCTGTGCTCTCTGAGGAAATGGTATGCCAGAAGAAAGAGTCCATTAAAAATCTAATTAATGAAGTGTCCAATTCTGAATATTTATCCACGTAAGACTTTATCAGAGATGAGTTACTAACATAACTGGTTTAAGGCTAATTCCAGATAATTTTTGAGAACTTTTGCTGTGACAAATACTAGTGAGTAAATACCCAGAGGCCACCATCCTCAATGGCACCCAGCCTGTCTCCTTTTCAACAACCATACCTGTGCTGAAAAGGAAGACTGGGAACACCTTAGCATCAGCATTCAAATGCCTCTGTAATTTAGGATTTTATCATTACTATCAATGCAAGCTGCTTAGATAGTGGTTTTTTTCCTCCACAATCATGAGTAGGGCCAAAGGACAAAGCTCACAGCTGCACCAGATGCTCTCACTGCAAGTGGATCCTGACCTCTACACAGAGTATTGTGCACAATTGTTTTAAATTCTTTGTGAAGTCACAACTGATGGAAATGAAGTTCTCATCCCTCAAGTACTTATAACTAACAACCTGTAAAAAATGGTTCTACCTAGTTCAGTATTTATCTGTCCCTTGCCACCATCAGACACGCAAAAGGAAGCAGAGGCAAGAAATCCTAACAATGCAGAGAAGTTCTTATGGAACCATCCTGTATTTCAGCAGCATTGAGAGCCGGCTGTCCTGGGAAATACTAAGGTTTCTCATTATTCCTCCACACTTAACAGAATAGATGGGTTACCAATACTAGTGTAAAAATTGCCCTTAGGCTCAATGTGAGTGATTGTGTAACTTTCAACTTCAGGACAATTTCAAGGGATGAAAATATTTCAAAGCTGCATCTGAAATAATCTCTTTCTTGCACAGTGTCTCTTCATTCTTGTCTCGTGAAAAGCCTTGACAGAAGTGTGCAGTATAACTTTTTTATAACATAGTGCTGTCGTTCATATCTTGTGATCTCTTTCACTCGTTCCTTGAGAACTCTGTATTTCCTATTAAGATTTCAGGATTTTCAAAACACTGGTTCTAGATAAGAATCAGAACTCTAAGAGACTTTGTCTCACTAACTTTCTGAGACTTCGAGATTAAGATACTTTTTAGTACACTCTACACTACTCACAAAATGAACTACAGTTTTTAGGCAGATCAGGTGCAACCAGTTCCAAGACCAGCCTTCAATATCCTCTAATTCTCCTGGAACTGTTTTATGAAGCAGAGCAAAAACCTGAAGCTATCACCTTATCCCCATCTCTTAATCATAGAAACCAAGGAAAGTTTTTTGGGTCAACCCCAAATTTTTGTTCGATCCAGATTACTTCACAAATAGAAAGCCAATACAAGTCAATACAGCAGAGTAGTTTCTCAACTCTCAGATGGATTTTTACTTCTAACACATATAGAAGTGGATATTTCAATAAAGCCTACCCATAATAAAGTTTCCTACGCAGAGAAAACCAATGCACTTCAGTCTTGAAAGTCATCAGGAATAATGCTGAGTTACCAGATGACACCTGAACACTTCTTAGTAGCCTCAAGCAAGAAATGAGATTCTTCCCATCTAATGTAGGTTATACCACCATCCTAACAAGCAGCAGTAACCAAGATCAGCTACAAGTTCAGGAAAGGGTCTAAGTATTCACACTCCAAGTCCCTGGTGCTACTTAACTCTGAACAAAGTGTAGAGAAAGTTGCTAGGGAAATATATGTTGTGTGGTAACTTCCATTTATGAAGCAGGATTGTATACAATATTTGTAACTTTTAATCTCACTAAGGCAGAGACATTTCCTAATGAGAGAAGAAAAGTGCATGAGACTATGAAGAGCCCACCATGCACAAAAAATCAAAGGAGCAGCAGCAGGATTATTGGCATAACAAGAGCAACAGAACAGCAGGGCTCCTGCATCACAGATTGTGCAAGTGATCCTGTTTGTGTAGGAAAAAACCTCTCCCAGATTCACTATTAACATAAATTCCTTAACATGTCTTGTGCCTAATGCACATGAAAAGCACAGCCACTTGCTGTTCCTCAACTGATTTAGCTGCAACATCTCTCTCCCTCAGCCCCACCTCAGCTTTGGCAACGAAGATTG
This sequence comes from Hippolais icterina, assembly GCA_013400075.1. Lineage (NCBI taxonomy): Eukaryota > Metazoa > Chordata > Aves > Passeriformes > Sylviidae > Hippolais > Hippolais icterina. Next base: position 546,525 of record VWYN01018272.1, on the reverse strand, counting down.
ACAAAGATCAGAGACCTGCAACACCACCTGGCAAACAAAAAATGCACCGAGAGGAGACTGAGCTGTCCAATACCAGCATCCCAAGAGATCATCTTTTAAGTTCAAAAATTCAAGGACTTGCCTTCCTAGATTGATATGGTTGGTGCCCCTATCAGTCAGGTCTCATCTCATCCTGAGCTTCTGTTCTGAGTAAAAACCTTATAATATTCATGCAGAGATGCATCAATAGACTAGAAGACATTTCTAATATACCTGAAATCCCAACAGTCTAAAGAAGCAAACTCCACAAAAAAACCATGAAGGTTTAAAAAACAGGTCTCCTTTTAAGAAACACGGTATTGACATACATGCATTTCTGGAATTTGCTGAGTTTTCTCTCTTTGCTGGGAGAAGAGGAAAAACCCAACCTAATATAAAGGTAATAAAGTTGGAAACAAGTGTTCGGGTTTTTTCTTTAAAATTATCCAATGTAGAGTTCAATTATACTCCAAGAAAAGGAAACAGTTTTAGCAGTTACTTGTACAAGACTAAGAGCTGGATAATAACGCACGTTTAAAAATGAAGGACCAAGCTGAAGATGTAGTTCTGGTCCTCAGGTTCCTTTTACCTATGGAACTCATGTCTAAATTAAGTACAGGACTTGCTATTTGACTGAGGAAAAACACTCTATAGTGATCCTTCCCTTTCAGGCAGAAAGTGCAGAGAATACAAACCATACAATAGATTCAAACAGCTTAAGGGTACATTTGTTAATAAAGACTGAGAAATGGAAGAGAAGGAAGGAATAAATCCCTCAGTTACTTCAGTATGAATAGAGGTGGAAACACTTTTTCAGAACGTGTGAGCAGATGAAAAGTCTGTTTACCACGATTGCTGTGACTTCTGCAGGCACAAACAGACGTGTTACTTTGTAGGTGATAGTGTTAAAAATTACTTGTTGTTAGAAACTGCACATTTCAAATCCAGGCAGAATGCAATGAAATCTTGATCACCTTTAATTGCTTGAATTAGGCTAAGACAAATCTTTTGTCAAGTCTACATTGGCTGAAAGATCGTTTTATGTATCACCCTCTTTCAGAGACAGAAAATAAAACAATGTATCTATAATGTAGTTTAGAAAGCATGTGTTATACCATCCTTCAGAGAGCTGGGTGGAGTTATCCTCCTCAAAAGACCTATTTAAGGCAGGTAACCTTTTAAATCCTGGGAATACAGAGCTCATCTACACTTCAGAATAAAAACATTAGTCCTCCCAAACACTCATTTCTACTGGATTCTGGGTGACTGTGAAAGGAAGGAGAAGGAAGGACAGCGGAACTGAGAAGTCCAAGATCTATTCGTAGCCTCCTAGCCCACGATGTCGTGCAGGGAATAATTAAGGACTCATGTGTTTATTAATGGCCTACCCAAGATGTTCTCAAGGATACATCAGCACAGACATATTACCCAGAATGTCACGGCCACCAGTAAAAATCAGCAATAGCATTAATTTCTCATATAAATAAAGGGACATGAATGTTGTGCTGCATACAGTTTTTCATTAGATGTTTTTAGCATTATTAAAAGCCACCCATGTGTATGTTCTTACAGAAATGTTCCCACTATTAACTTCATTGAACAGCTTAGACAAAAGATCTGACAGTGTTTTATTAGAAATGCCTTTCAGAGGAAGAGATTACTGTCATGAAAATAAAATGTTGCTTTACTATAGCCTGTTTTCCGTGTCTTATTTTTAAAAGAACATTTTTTTTAAACATCAATAAAGTTCCTACCTGTATATTTTAGTAAGTGCACTAAACTGCACTTGTTACCATCATCAAGATGGTGAAATGACAGAAATTCACACAGGCAAAAGCAACTGGTACAAAATTAGGGCCACAGCAGCTCTACCTCAAGAGAAATGACAGGCAGTGCCTGGGCTGTGGGGAAGCAATGACACTCAGTGCTATTTCCTCTACCTACCAGTTCTTCCAAGATAATTCACTTGAATTATTTAAAGATAGTTCCGAAAAAAATAAGATTTTAATCCTATTTATTTCTTTAGGGTATTAAAAAGGAGCCTAATAAATCTGCATGTACTGCTAACAAAATGCCCAAACTCCCCCTCCTGTGCTCTGGAAAGCTGTGGTGGTAGAAACAACAGCCAATGGAAAACTAAGCAGGCAAAAACTGGCCTGCAAAAAAGGACTTGGAGATTGAAGAAATGAGATTCAGAACCTCTGGCACAAGGTATGAAGAACCCTGGAGGGTGTCCTCTCTCTCTTCACTTTGAGGAAATAAAGGAAAGTGAATACAGTTAATAAGTGTATCTCATGCAGCCCATGTATTCATAGGTTGAACTACTGGAAAAATGTGTAGCCTATTGCAGACAGCTGAAAGAACTTCAGGAAAACCTTAAGAATTCATCTTACGTAATTTACCACTTCCATTGTTTTTTCAAATACTCTTTAGAAGGTAAGTCTAGAATTGTTGCTTCAGGCCACTTTTAAGGGAACCATTTCAATAAACAACAGGAATAAATATTAGTTTGCTCCAGTGCAAGCAAAAGCATGTGCAGTAAGTCTGTGGAATTCTGGTTTTTTTGTATCAGCAAAGCTTATCCCAGTAACTTTATTGCTATCTACAGAATTGCTTCCAAAGTATTCCTTACCATTAGAATCTTCAAATCTGTTTTTTAAAATATGTTCCTTAATTTGGTGCTGAAAAATCATCAAGAACAACAGTATACAGACATATTATCCCTGTGAGTGCTGATCTTTTTAATTAATACATCTGACTGTAAACTGATAGTTACATTTGATTTTTGTAATTCTGCGTTTCAACTTGAAGAACATCTTAACACATGAAGTGAAACTCTGAACCTAAAGGACACTGTAGAACTCCTTCAACTTCACCGCACCAGTATTATCCAGAATAGCTGTATGATGTGTGAAAGTAGGAAATAAAAATAATTTCCCAGCCTTGTATTTGATCTAAACAATGTGCATAAAATCCTTTCGACAGAGTGGCACCAAAATTTTAATTTACAGATCACTAACTAGATGGCAATGGCATGAGTATTTACACAATTGGAAGGCTGTACTCAGCAAAGTATTACAGGTCATACTTGTAACTATGCAAAAGCAGAATGCACATGGAGAAGCCAAAAGCTGAAGATCAGTATCCTAAAGCCATAAGCACTAACCTCAAAATAAAAGAGTGACAGCTTGTATTTTCCACCAAGAAAATGATGTTATCCATCAGCTCTTTCAAACAACTCTTCTGACCATATTTAAAAACAGTTCTAGAGACCAAAGCCAAATCCAACCTGTATATTTGCAGAGACATCCTCCCAACAATCAGGGGTTTTGGGTATTATTTTTCTTTGGTATGGGGGATTTTTTTTGCTGGAGTTCTTTGGGTTTAGGTTGGGGTTTGGTCTTTTTTCACTTATCTGACAGTAGAAACCAGGAATAATCTGCCCTGTTCAATTTTATCCAAAGATGTTAAAGTTTTCAAACCACTTCCAACATACATGAAAGGTGAAATGTACTGTGGTTAGATGATATAAGCAGAAGCAAATGTATTCTTTATAAAATTATGTGCAAACTAAAAATTGAATATTGAGATGTGTAAACTAAGAAACTATAGCATAACTCTATCTGAGGTCTATTTACAATCAAATGTTAACACACACAAGGTAAGAGAAGAAACTAGTGCACGTTCTGTACTCTATATCCTGAATTAAACACTCTTCTCCTTCTACATTACACAGAACGCTCAAGGAATGTAGAGGGATTTTTATAACCTTGACTACTCTGCATGGAGGCAATCTCTATTTCCTCCACATGGTTGCTACATACCTGGAGGAGGGTACAGAACATGTCTAGAGCAGAATGATTTCTCTGTAAAGCATCAAGCAAAACAATCCCAAATCTGAGGCCTTCCAGAGTAACAGGTGTAAATTATATAACCTAGAAATTTGTTTGCCAGGTCCTGCAAAGAACACACCTACCATAATGTCTATGGACATGCTGTTAAAATATCCTCACTGCAGTAACGCTGAAGCTCAATGTCTTTGCAAAGTAGTGGTGTTTGAAAGTAAAATGGTTGTGGAAACAAGAGAAATCTTAAGAGTCAAAAGAAACAGAGAGAGCTCTTCTTTATAAAATATGGAATGCAGGTCAAAGTTGGAGGCATGATTTAAAAAAAAAAAATCCGTAATTTAGGAAAGCATTGAACAAGCTCACACACCTAGAACTCAAAGCCCATGTTTTTATTCCATACCCTCTTTGCAGATTATCTGCAAATCTACAGCCCTCAGTCTCACAGTAGCCTTTTAATATATTCTCTCATTAAATTATGTACCTTAGACATCTCTGCAAAAAAAGGAATAACTGTCAGAAACTACTTCTGCTTGATGCTCATTATGATTGCAGCAAGAGAAAGAGAAAGGCTCAAGAAAGCCTCAAGAAAGCCAGTGGAAAGGCACCAGAATTTAGTGTACATAGATGCTGGACAGAAACTTTAACCATAGCTACAATTATTTGCCTGTGCTATAAATGATGTGATCAAAATTTACTTGTTTTCTCTACTTAAATACTCCTTTAAGGAATGAGAAATAGAATGAAAGTTCTGCCCGTAAAAAGAATAGAATCTTCTGCAGGATGATGCATGTTCTGAAATAAGAGCTGCCATGAAGATTAAGCTTTGGAGAAAGAGAAATGTACTCCTGATCCAGAAACAGGATCTGGTAGAAACTGTTTCTACCTAATTAGGAGCAGTAAAATGTCCTTCCATCCACCTCCACGCTTTAGAGCTCAAGCGGAGAGTAAACAGTGTAACGGCATTGTGAACTGCAGCCTCTCTGGATATAAGGCACCTACAGCAGCAGCCAAACAAAAACTTGTTTGGAGCATTAAGACAAAAATCGTAGACAAGCTGATACTTCTGTATTGTGAATACCTAGTTTAAAAAAAAAAAAGGCTTTTCCCCCTCTTGAAATACCCCCAATCAGTACTTTTGGTACACATACCTCGAAGAATTCTCTCCTCATGGCAACGTAGAAAGTCCCAGATTCTAACAGTGCCGTCGTCAGAGCATGTAGCAAATTTATTATCCGTGGGTGAGAAACTGTTACATGAAGACACACAGCAGGGGAAAGAAGTCAGCATTTAGCAGATTATCTATGCTTCTCAGACAGGGCAAAATTAAACTGTAATGTGTTATACACTGAAGGAGGCATTTGAACATAGGCACTTCTAAGTGAATACAGTAGCTGCCAAACGGCATCTCACCACAAGACATGAATTTACCATAGGATTACTATTGCATTGCAGTCCTCTGTCAAATGAGGAAAAAATCTGTCATTTATTCTTAGCACCTTCCTATCTGTGACTGCACACAGTAGTGCCTTCTCTGCAGGTTGAGATGCAACATCAATATGGTTTGGTAATTGTCACCCTGGATTTTCATGTTTGGTAATACCACAAGAAAGTGACACTGCATAGAAGCACGTGAGAACAGTTCTTAGGAAAAAACTCCTTTTCAGCCACAGGTGCTTTGCAGCAGAGAAGCAAAAAATAAAGGAAGGCTGGTTACAGGAAAATGCTACTTGGCTTAACTGTTGGGAAAAGAACTACATAAAACAAACATACCACTTGTAAGAGTAATTTGGAAACACTCCCTCTTATTACACCCCACCAACAACATGAAAAGAATCCTATAGACACATAAGCAGCTTCCAGATTCAGCAGTTAACATTGATTGATGAAAGTAACTGGAAAAGCAAGGAGTTATTTAACCATGTGAATGGGGCCAGAACACCTCCAACAACTGACAGGCACTCAACTTCCTTTCTGGTGCAGTGAAAGACCACGAGGGAGCCCTTGTGAAATCCTAGATCTTTATGATCAAGAAAGGGCCTAAAGCAGTAGAGGAATTCAGTGCAGGGCCATGATAGTCAGACAGTAACTGAATCCAAAGTAAGCACTTCTCATAACCAAGCTCTGGCAGAAAATGCTGCACCCTAGCAAGAAAAATGGTGACTTTAGTGGAAAGGGAGTTTGTGGTAGTGAACCTTTATCACCAAGGGCCAGCACCTGAAGCCAAAGAAACAATGTTTTAGCGCCATTTGGGATCTGCAGCTTCTCTTCAGGCTTACTTTAAAAACATTTACTAAAAATTATATGCAGGTTTGCTCTAGAAACACCCTTCATTTACATCTTACTGATAAGTATCACTTTAGATTTAATTTTTATATAGACATTTGCACAACTGAGGCATCAACACTGAACCAAGTGAATATCCTACAATCTTCTTTTCAATGGCTTTCTTACAGTTTCAAGCTTGAAGAACCCATTCAGTATTAACATTAGACTTCTGTATGTGGCAGTCTGCGTGGGTATTTAGTATTACTGGAAGTCTTGGCTTCACCAAGCCAAGCAGTTCTTCACTTTATTTAGTGTTTTATTATTTTGTGAGAACTATGCAGGTGTTTTATTTCTGAAGGCTTTATATTTTATTCAGTTAGATTATTAAAGACTGAATTCTTTATTTGGAATGAAATTGTTGTCTTACACAGTGCGTATAAAAAGGAATAACTGATACACATCGTCACCATATAAAAATGAAAAGAATACCAGTGCAAAATGCGGCAGACAAATACATCTCTAACATATTGCAGAGGCGGATACTGGGACAATACTAATTCAGAAAGGTGCCAGCAAAACGGTGAGAATGTGGAAACAAAAGGAAATACTGTGTTTATGTGGTGCAGGAAGTTTCCCAGAATCTGACAGAACCCATGCATTTCTGCACCCAGAATACACTTAGAGAACAGTCTAATCATGGCAATAGGTACTACAGAAAATGGTATATTGTGTATAAACCTGGCCTCTCTAATCGCCTCCTTATGTGCCTGGAACATCTTGACGTTGTTCATGTTGGACTGCCAGTATTTCACATATCCCCCGTGGTCTGCTGTCAGCATCCACATATCATTGTGTGACCAAGTCATAGCCCTTACAGGGCTGTCGTGAGCCTGCAAATTCAGAAACAGAACTTCTAGCAAACACATTCAAATACTGTCTGATCCACACAAACACTGAAGTTACTAAAGTTCCGACTTAACAGCTGCAATGAGGAAATGAGAACAATGATGATCTAATAACATTCAAGATGTTGGGAGGAAAAAATCCCTTACTCTGTATACAATGGTCTTCTAAATAATAAGAGTATTTGCACTTTGTTTCCAAAGTGTTTCTTTATTATTACAAATACTCATAGTATATCCTTGAGAACAGTTAATATAGCAGATGGAGGTGGAATGAGAAGCATTATGTGAATTGCCTGCAGCCATGGTCTGACATGGGATCAGAGGAGAATGAAAGACCTCTAAGGCTCCCATCACCACTCAGACCACAGAACCATGATGAACAGGGTGAAGATGTGTTCCTAAAACATGCTCCAACACCTCAAGGAAATACAAAGAAATCTTGATAGATTACTTTACCTGCAATATTGTTTCAAAATTGAAAGTCAGTCCATTCCATAAAGTGAACTCCCCACTAGATGCACCAGTGACCAAGCGTCTCCCCTCAGGAGTCCACTGCAAAAGAAACATTTAACTAAACTGTGCAAACATAGCATTCAAATATTTCTTCACAATTCTCCAAATAAATCCTGAGCTTCTTCAGGGACTCTGTGGAAATGGAAGCTACTAAATGACTTCCTAGACGATGCTAGAGGGCAAAAACGCAGAACTGTGCCAAAGGACTTCTGACTTTTGTAACAACAGGACAAAGCCCACTGTAAAAACAATGAAAAACTCTAGTTGTAGAGAAGAAACAACTTATTGGCACCAGTGCATTTCTAGCACACAATATCCAAACTAAACAATACTTGTGACATCATAGAAAACTTGTTAAAAGCTGCTATGAGACTCAAACAGCACAGAGACCAAATTTTCTTTCTTTTGAGTCAAGACATGTCAGCTCTCTGAAATGTAATAAGGAAGGCAGGAATTGCACTCCAAATTCTGAGAGTAAGAACTCTTGTGTACTCAGACCTTACCATTTATTTTCCTAAAGCTGTCCGCAGAAAGACTGGACACAGAAATAGTCCATACACTGCACGTGCTATTTTTATTTAAAGATGCTTTACCTACTGCCTTGAACAATCAGTCTAATTTAAATTAAGACAACACGACAAAGTAATTCCAACACTGTACTCACCCTGACAACAAACACTGGGCATTTTACTTTATTAGTAGATGTCCGAACAAATTTTGTTGTCACGGCATTCATAGGGTTGTTCAGCATTCCTATAGGAGGGACCAACTGTTAAAGAAGAAAGAAAAGATTTATTAATGACATTTAAATCAGAAACTTCAAGAAAAGAACACATTCTGAACATCCATTTCTGGAAAAGCAAGGTTGTCATTTGCAGGGATATTACCAGATGTAAGCTGGTAGAAGTGTTTCAAAGTCTGCACGATTTAACAACTCAAACATCCAGAAACAGCATCTTCAAGAGCAGCTTTGCAGCCTCAGTGCATTATGAAAGTTCTTATGCACAGAAATTAAAAGCCTGACCAACTTTAAGGTCCCTTTGTGGGCAAGGATTCCAACAGAACAAAATAACGTAGGGTGAAGATACCCTTCACAGCTTTAAGGCATTTTGCAGATACAAAAATAACCTCAGCTGACATGCAGAATCCTTCCTATTTTCTAGACTAATTTTATTTGCACAACTTCATCAGTAAATAGGAAAATTTCACTTACATCATTATAATATCCTGCATCGGGCTGGATTGCTCGCATATCTCGTTGGTCTCTCTGCCATACTCTATTCTGGAAAGAAGAAAACATAGTAATTCATAATAATGTGCCTCATTGTTAAATAACAGAAAATAAACACATGGAGATTCTGTATGGGAAATTCTAAAGTGCTCCAAGGATTTTAAAATGAACTGTGTTAAGACTTTGGACTCAGAGAAGGCACATGTGAAATTTATACTCTGTAAGAAAAGGAGTCAGGAATGTTTAAAGTGTTAATTTCATCAGATTGAAGCAACTCCAGGAATGCAGCAGTCCTATGTACCAAGGAACATTATTGTGGTACTCGGCTGCCCAGTGTCAAAGCCTTATATTCAGGACAAGGCTTTACATCCTAAGCAGCTGCATTGATGAACTCCCCATGAAAGCCACACAGCAGCACCAGCTACAAAAGGACCTTCTGCAGCGCAAGCAGAAAGGCAACGCTTTCAAATGGCTGAAATTCAGAACACCAAGGGATAACAACGCCCTCAATTAGTTAAATCTTGTGAGCTGTCTAACAAAACCTTTTCAAAAACACTTCTCATGAATTGAGAATGAAATTACTTATTTCAGCTTTGTGCCACAGATCCTACCAAACTGGATCTGTGCACATATTGGAAAAAAGTTACAATTGTAGGTAAAACATTCCCAGCATGCACCACTACAGTTTGCTACAACTTCTTAAACCAAGAGAAGAAAATTACACATTTTCTTGGTTAGGTTTTTTTTCCTAGAACCACATTAAATTAAATCAGTAATACTAAAGTGAGCAGATGGCGATCTGATTTTTTTTTTTTGTATGTTGTTACTGTTTTAATAAACAGAATTTTGAGGGTGCTTATTCCTGCCACATTAAAAACGTCCTGGACTTCAAAAATTGTTTTTTAGACCAGCCCACTACTAATAGAGTCTCTTCTGGGGCATTCCTAATACATAAGAACGTGTTTAAAATGTTTGATGTTCAAACAGATCTTAGAAGATAATGGATATGGTAGTAAGAAAACCTTCCAACTGTCAACACCTACAAGCTATAACCATGCACTGGCCATAGCAGATGGAATAATTTCATCACATTTTTGCAATGTTGCTCTTGCAGCTGCAACAATGCCAGTATTTAGACTTTATTCTACTTCTTTCAGAGTAACATCCAGTATGCGTAAATTTTGGACGAGAAAATTTTATTTCTTAAGTAATGTCATCCCATCAGGTGAACTAAATAAGCATTTTTACAGAAACATTTATTCCATAGAACTTAACATTTCAGTTTTTCTCTATTTCTTAACTGTGTAGAAATGACTTTCAGAGGCCACACTGCAAACTGAAGAGCTATTTAGTAAAATGATGAGAAAACAATTTTAGTGCCCTGACTTTGGAGGGGGAGGGGTAACAATTCATCTTCCATTTTGGAAAATTTCTATTTCAAAACAAAAATAAGAATGACTACATTATTTATCATCAGCTTTTTATGAAGTCAGAACATTACACAAGATATTCAACTGCACACCAACTTGGAATTTCAAGACAAAACGCAAAAGGTGGTATTTACACAAAATACACAACACGTGCAGTTTTATTGCCAATGCTCAACCTCCCCTTTTTACTCACAATATACCAAATTTACAAGCATTTGTAACTTCGGTTGAGAATGTAGCAGTAGATCTCCCAATATTCCAGACTGCTCAGCGGAAACTGAAAAGCACAATCCCAAATACCAGGAAGAAAAAATAAAAAGGTTTCTAAACAAAGGCAGAACATTCATTTACTGACCTCCAAATATTTGATTACGGAAGGGTTGTAGTCGATGGTCTTTCTGTTGACAGCTTTTCTCATGCGTTTGCCATCAAAGGTGAGCTGCTGCATGGCCTGCTGCTGGGCAAAGTCAGGCCTCTTGTAGAAGAGCTGCCGTGGCGCCTGGTGCTGGAAGCGCGGCATGTGGAAGAATCGCGGCGGGGAGCCGATCTCCGTGGCCATGGCTGCGTCCTGCTGAAAGGCTGAGAGACAAACACTGCCTTAGCACGCAGTAAGGACAGAAAGCCCACTGCAGCATCTCCCCTAACTTAATGTACAAGGATTTTTTCATCCTTGAGAAATGTTTCTAGGCAAAAAACCACTTGTGGATTCCTCCGAATAATTACAATTCCTCACCAACATCAAAGCAGGTAAATACTTTTGCTCTCTATCAGGAGGAATTCTGTATTGAAATACATCATCACTGAGTTTGCATTCCCATCCCTAAACTAAAAATGTACAGGAAAAGAGTGTCCTCGGTAAAACAGTATAAATAAATGCAAGAAATGGCAAGAATCTTCACAGAGGCTATTTCAGATTCAGTATACAAAACAGTAAACACCACATTAATCATAAATTAACTTAGCTATTAAAAGAGAAAAATTTTTCAAATGCTGACTCAACATCTTATTCTTTGACCTAAAAAATAAAATTACACCCCTTTCACACAACTTCTTGTGAACGGACCACAGCTCACACTACAGATACCTACTACCTGTAGGCATATTTTCAATTCTGTGACTGCAAAATAAATGAATTATACATTTAACAAGGTGCAATAAATAACTTAGACTCATTGAGAATGTTAAGAAAATGTCAGGGGCAGGGAGAAAATTTCAATATTCAGAATTCTTCTGACACAGGGAAATGAGTGTAAAACCTCATTTTTCCGTTTAAGAAATCCTTAAATGGTGAGATCATAGCAACTCCTTCAGAGATGCAGTCTTTAAAGTACAGTCTTTAAAGTATATACTAACTTCAGACAAAGCACTGACTTGCTGAACCAATGAAAGCTCAAACTCCATTTTGAATATGTTCTCCCCCACATCATAAACTCACCTTGGAAAACATTTTAACCAAAAGAAACTAGAACTATCATCAAGGCAATTCAAAAACGCCTAGAAACTCTCCTTTGCACAAAGGGTTAAGTGTTTACACAGAAACAAAGTGCATGTAATAAAAAAAAAGAAATAGCAGATTTTTTTTAAAAAAAGATTACATAATCTTTTAAATGTAAAAATCTCTGCTTTTAAATTCATGAATGTACTTTCCTAAGTAGTAAAATACTTGTACCCTCAACTTGAAAGAGCTGAAAAGTTGTTTCGCTGCCAATTTTTTAAATTTTATCTTGCTTTTTTGATCCCAGTAGTTCAAAAACATTTCCCTTTTTATGTAGCAAAATGAAGCTAAGATAGAAATGTTAGATATAAGAGACTGTTTAAAAGCAGCAGAATTTGACTCTTCTTAAGAGGTTCTTTCTAACCACTAGGAGCAGGTTGCCCTTTAAGTATCAGGCAGTTTGCTGGCACAGCTCTGCCGACTTACACTCTGCTTTTCATGCTGACAGCCAACTATAAAACAAGCTACCTACAGCAGCCAGCTCCTGCTACACAAAGAACTCCACACTAAAGCCATCACAACTATTCTCCAGTCAAGACAAACAAGCTCAAACTAAATCAGCACATTTCCTTAAACGGGGTAAGGAAATTAAACAGCTTTGGCAGGTGTAGCACCTTATTAGACCAATTTGGTAACTGGAATGAAGGGGGGAAGACAGAGAACAGCTTCTCAAAAAAACCTTCATCTGGTGTCTGGAAGTCTCATTTGCCTCAAAGTTGCCCCATTCCAGACACCCATGTGGTCTAATCAGACCCCAGATGTGTCTGATTGTCTCCAATCCACTCCAGATCACCACTGGAACACACAGCTACCATAAAATTCAGGTTGCCTGAAACAAGGTATCCAAACTTCTCATACAGGAATACTTAAGTTCCTCTAACACCATCTTGAATTCCCTTAAAACTTGGCAGGAGATATCAAACTGTTGTAAAGAAGGTTTCAAGTGTTAAACAAAGGCAGAATATTACTGTTGGGGGTTTATAGAAAAAGAGAAAATGTCTTCTTCAAACAAGCAGAACAAGTTGGCATTACACATCTAACTCCATTAAGTTTCCTAAACGTACTTGTTCAATAGTCAGAGGAAAACAAACAACAAAAACAAACAATCAGAAACCCCACAAAAACAAACAACACACCACAAAAGGCCCCAGAAACCCAGATGAAATTTCCAGTACTACTCTTTCTCAAGTCCGAAGTTTGATGCTCCCTTATATCAATCAGTGCTCTAAACCAGCGGAAAGGCATTTTCTCAAAACCTCGCACCTATACTCTCTAATAGGCAAAGCAAAAATAAATGTCAAGAACTGAGACCAAGAATGCAAAGATCTATGCTGGGGCTTCTAAAAAAAAAAAAAAGATCAGCTCTATTTGCAAGAAAACATTATATCCCAAAAAACCCTTTTGAGAGAAACATAGCAAAGCAGCAAGTTAATACTTTATTGACATGTTATAGGAAAAAAAAAATTGCCAAAGAAATTTTCTGCATTTACTCTCATTGGTAAATACATCATTAAGTGTGATATGGGTCAATTTAGATTGCAATAGTTGTAGGTGAGTACAGCCAATGTCTAGCTTAAACTAGGATAAACAACCTTCACCTAAGGTGCAATCCACATCAGCAAAAAGTAAGACCAAAGGCATAAACATGTTAATTACACCTCTTCATGTCTAGAGATCCCTCCACACTCATGATTCTGACAAGACAGTAAGTGACACCACAACTACAACATGACAGGGGAGATGGCATAGGACCAGAAAAATGAAACATTTATATTCTGTTTCTTCAAGTTTTGAGATCACTGCCTCTTATCATGAAAAGCCTTCTACCTGCATTTACAAACTTCAAGAAAAGTATTGTTTATCCAGCTGCTTAGGACCATTTTCTTCTTTCTAATAATTGCTTCAAATACTGTGTTTTGCCCACATAATATCCTCATGTCATGTGTGCATATCACCACTATATAATCTATGAAGAGATATATAAAAAATGTGTGTACATACAAATACATTAGTGCATTTACACATCAAGTGAAGCTTCCAAACAAAGCAGCTTTAGAAATGGTTTTGGCGCACAATTATCACAGGAAACCAGAGCTTTTTTTCCCAAAGACCTCTACTGGAGTCACAAAAGTATACCCATTTAATGGTTATCAGTATCCTACGTAGTTTTTTGCTGGGACAAACCAAAGCCTCAGCAGGCTCTCCTTAAGATCTTATTTATCAAGCAATATCAGAATTCAGGATGTCTATTAGCTAAAGCTCCTTCTGTATTGGCAGTGTGAACAGAAACATGCAAACAAATACTAGAGGACACTGTGCCATCCAATGTAGTGACATCCCATTTCCTATTTTAAGCAAAGTACCAAACTTTATTTTAGAGTTCATCAACAGGAGTTTAAATGGAAGAAACCGTATTTTCCTTAACTCACACAATTAGATGCAACAGCAAGATTCGTTTCCAACACCTGGCATAAGTCACCTGTCATTTTATTGTTTCTGGACAGTAATGTTACCAATCAATTGCTTTTTCTCCTAGTTCATTACACCCTTATGGTAATGTGATCTAAGTTTATATTCCATTTTTCCATGCATCCTTATCAGTTTTCCACTTCCTGTCCCCATGAACACCCCTTTGAAAGCCTCACACATTTTGAGACATGAATGTATTTGGGGATATTGAGCCTACAGAGCAAGCCTTTCATTCCCCCCTAGTGGTGCCGTAAGGATGTCAGGTCTATTAATGCCATCAAGCAATCAGAGGAACGCTACTGGAGGACAGAATTAAAAATGAAAAAAACTCAAAAATCTCACACCCAGAGCAGCATGAAGTAAAGGCAGACAGATCTGGACAGTTTCCTTGCTTTTTAAAATGAGCAAAAAGTCACATACAGCATCAAGTCAATTACAGAAAATGGTTACCACTGAATTAAGCTACTCAAATAAGGCTACAAAGGTAATACTGGCACTTAATGTAGTAGTGTTATTACTTTATCATCTTATTTGGATATGGTTGTTCCTTTTATATAAAAATGAACCTTGCATTAAGTTTTGAAAATTGCCAGATTGCGACTTCAATCATGCAACCGAAGCATTTCACACAACTTCACTAAATCAAAATAAAACAAATTAGGCTACTCAAACTAAACTAAAATCACCAAACTGCTAAAGCTTGGAGAAAAAGAATCATGGCTTATACTAAATACATCACTACTTATAGGTAGGTCAATATTACAAGAAAAAAAAACCCTGATTTATGCATAATCTTGACATATTTCATATGGTTTATACAAAAAATAAAGCTCATCATTAATGAAACGCTGTTAACTGGTAACTAAAACATCCTTTCCTATTTAATAGGTCTTTTTAATTGAAGGTAAAGAACCTTGGGAGGAATACAGTGAGTTATAAACTGAATGGTGGCAGAGGTTATGCTGCAGAGTGCAAGCAGCAGAGACTTTGCAAACCCTACACTGCTCACCAAACACAACACTCTGAAGCTTAAAAGGCATTGCCCGAAACAGCTAAAGCAGCAAAGGAAAATGAGTGCTAAAAATTTCCTGGGTGTATCTATATAACATTTCTACTATGAAGTACACATAGATTCTAAATTAAGCGCTTTTACAGTGCAACAGAAACAAGGAGAATTGATAGCAGTTATTCGCACTGCAACAGCTCACAGGAGTTCAAAGCATGGTTTGGGACACTCTGTGAAAATCAGGATTGGAGAAGAATCACCTCAGCTTCCTAAGGCCTAAGAGTAAGATAAGAACACCACATGGCAAAGGCACCTCACCAAGTTTATTGTTCAATACATCTTTCTTTGATTAGCAAAGCACTTTTACATCTACAATGTATAGATAACTTCCCTTTAAAAATTAAAAAGTCCCACTCTCAACAGCCACCTCCGAGAAAATATCTCCCAGCATTTTTAAAATTTGTGTATTAAGAAATCTGTAGGTGCATCTGAAAGAACACACCTGTTCTGAAAAACAATCATATCAAATACAATTTATTGTTATTCCTCTCCCTCTTTTACAGAGTAGCAACACTTAATATCTGCATTCCAAAAGATCTGCCTTTCTTTTGTCCTTTGGGAGAATGTGCATCTCTGCTCTGAAGACCATCAGTGGATCCTTCCATGACTTCCCCTTCCTGAGGAAAGCTCTTTCTTGGTCTCTTCATCCAGCCCACTTCCTTTCCTGGGAATCCTACCTCTTCCCAGTGAAAAAAAATTATGTAAAAAGATATACTCCAGACATAAATGTTCAAATTTTTCCCATCTTCAGCAACCATGTTTCAGAAATTTTAAAAAAGGAAATAAACATGCATACACACACACACACCATTTCACACACCAGAAACAAAGCCAGCCATCCTGGTTAAAGATTGAGAAGACTGACAGACAAGTTCTTGAAATCATAAAATTTCCAGGCAGGTGGTTACACAGAAAAAAAAAAAAAAGGATTCTACATTTCTGCAAGTTATTTAAGTAAACTTTCTTCCAAATATTTTAAACTAAATAAGATAGACCCAAAATAATTTCTCTTTTAAACAGAAAATGAACCAGAGCAAAAGATTTGTTTTCAGTCAGGGTTTCTAACATCTCCCTTGACCCACTCACTGATAGGAATGGAGCAAGAGAGCTGCAGGCATGCTTAAAACCTGCGAAAGTATCAGAAAATCACATTACCAAAGCTACTGTAAAACCAGCACTAGCAGCAGCAAGCTTCCACCACACTTGCCTGATGATACACTTGAAATATACCAAAAAGAATTTGCATGTCTGTCAATGAATTAATCTCTCACAGCAGATGAGATCTGGTTTTTGCTCCATTCAGATGCCATCATTTTTCTAAAGAAAACATTAATCTTACATTTCCTTCACTGCACATAAGGTAAATCCACTCAGAAAACACTGATGAAAAAAAGAAAAAAAAGAAAAAAACCCAAACAAATCCACGCTATGCCAAATTGCAGATGCAGTGAAAACAGATTATTCTGACCAATTCCCCAAATTGCTTTGTGTTTCAATTTCCTATTGCACTGGAAAAGCATTTAATCAGATTCATAAAACAAGATTACCCAATGTCTGAAAATTCTTTGTGAGACAAAAAAAATCAAAAATCTCAAGTAATTTTGAGTACTTTTCTTATTATTATGTAGGTTGTATTATTTTTATTTCAGAACAGATTTGAGACAGATTAAGCTGTTTCATTAGAATATAATGGTATCTTTCCCACTGATTATGAGAGAGAATTGGTGTATTAAGCAGGATTATAAAATTAGTTAAAAAACTAGATTCAATAATGAAGTACTAAGTTGCCCAACTTTTTAGTCAAAAGCAGGCCTGTAACAGTAAAAACAACTGTGTAAGGTTCTTGACCTCTGAGTATTTAAAAACCTTATTCCCACTTTTGAATTACATAAAGGCACTGCAGCATGCATTTTTGTGTATTTTTATATGTATATCTCAAAAGATTTTCTACAAGGCATGCAGATGTGAGCACAGGAAGTTTAAACTTAAAACCAAAATCATTCTTACAATTTGAGAGACTCCTTAATTATCTACAGGTGCTGGAGGTCCATAATGCAGCAAATCAACAAACTCAAGGCAAAAACACTGCCCTGTGTTACACAACACTGCTATTATGCAACATCCCTATTCTCTGCAGCAAGCACATTTTCCCTGGGCTCTACTGCTCTGCCCCCAACACACATCTGCAACCATTCTCTATTGTATTCTATTTGTGAACCAAACTTCCCTAGAAATGGGGTTTAAATTCTGACCATGCAAATGAAGGGAAAGAATTTAGCAGCCTTCCCCATTCCAGTCATTGTGTTCCAATAGAAAATATAAAAATAAAATAAAAATCTCACTTTTCGTTAGAATTGCAGAAACATACTTCAATTAATAATTGTCTAAGTTACAATAAATTACTCTGCCCAAAAGGCTCACAGATCTGTTTTTATTTGGAAATACTCCAAAGCTTTTTGTTTTATGCACAGTCCAAAATCTACTACACTGGCATGATCAAAAACCTAAAATGCAGAAGCACTTTTTTCCTCTAACTTCAGTTCTGTACTTTCACAATGCCCAGTTTCACCACCAAGTTCAAACCTCTGGATTTTCAACAGAACCTGGGCATATACACACACTCTAAGGAGTCTATAAGGACAGAACACACAACATGGCAAAATGGGATTGTGTTGATGCAGTTTTGGATTTAGAGCGTTTATTCCCTGCAGGAAAAGGAGTGCTGATATTTAACTGAAAAAAAGGGCTTACACCTTTAAGTTCCACATAAAAAGCCACAATGCTTAAGAATTTCTGAAATACGAGAGCCAACTTACAGACAAATGGAGCCACCTAAAATCCCAAGGGAGCACACCTTCAAACAGCCGGTTTGGAAGCCTCTGTTACAGCCTGGGGACCAGCTTCAAGAGTTGAGCCTGCTTAGCTGCATGTAAGTTACACACACCTCAACATCTTCCTTAAACACTTCCTTCAAATTTTGGTTTTCCAGTACTCAACAAATACCTCATAATCAAATCATAAATGTTCCTTATTTTATGCTCAAGGTGAACCCTTAATTCATTCCAAAGCAGATATATTTACAGGAGATCATGTGCTTACATTCATTAAAAAACCCTCAAAACACTTCAGTTCACAGGACCTAGACAGCTCCTGCTTTACCTCTCTGGCTACAGTAAAGAAAACTGCTTTCATGAGTGGAACAGCCAGGAATCACTTTCACTGCCTTTCTGCATCTCACAAAAGCAACTTCTGTGAGCTCAAGTTTCTTGAGCTGTAGTTCAAAACAAACATGGAAGCAACCACACACACTGTGAGGACACGAAACAGATTGCACCTCAGCTCAGAGAGACAGGATTCAGTTTGCTGCCATGATTTTATTAATACTGATTGAATAAATACCTTGGCTTTACTTTAAAGTTTATTCACAATTTTTTTTTTTTAAATAAAACATTCTTCCTCCCTCTAAACTTCCCAGATACTCCTTTATTTCAGCTGCTGCTTAGTATTTATCAAGACCTGCATTATGACCTAAACTGTCTTTTAATGTGAGTCCCTGTGATAACAGCAATTCATCTTAACTAGATGAAGACTCACAGCTTGCTTTTCATGCTGAAGTGATTACTGATGCTACCTTACCTTGGAGCTGCTACTTTGTGGGAAACAAAACTTTAGGACTGATGCTTAAAACACATAAACATGCCACGACAAATACTAAAAAATGATGTATGAAAAGTAGTTTAAAAGAAAAAAAAAAAGCCTGTCATCCTTGCAAATCCTAAATATCACGACACTCTTCAGCTGGTTATAATATCAAAACTTAAGGAACAACAACAAAAAAATCTGTGTGACATGCTCCTCCTTGTGAGGAGAACACTGCTGTTTCCTATTCACTTGGGTCTCTTCTGTGAGCCTGCTGAGCAGCCAGGCATTCTGCAGCTCCTACAAATCCATGAGCTCTGCCTGCCCACAGAGAACTTCGCAGGTCCCCTTGCTGATTTCCAGGTGTTCCCGGTGACCCATTCCTCAAGTCCCTCTTGACTCAAGTCCTACTGTTAGGTACGTAATGGGATGGACAGGGAGAAACAAGAGAGAAGGAGAAAGAACGACAAATTCTCAAAAAAAATTCTTCAGATGACTTTATTATCAGTGGAAGGGAAAAGGACTAGAAGGACTATGGCAGTTTCCAGAGCAAAACTAAAGTAAGGAAACAGCAAATTGTCCTTTCTTCAAGAACAACCTTCTGAAATTCCGATAAGGAAGTTCATATAATCTAGCAACAGTTTCATTCTCATTCACAGTATGGAATAGAAACACACATTTTAATATACTAAACACAGTTGAGTATCTGAGATTCTAAGAGTTGCAAATTCAATGCTGACCAGACACCAAAGCCTTTTTAGTAAAATCTGAGAATTACAGTAAGAGTTGTAACATGTTATAAAGATTTACTTTTCACAATCCTTATCTGTTAAATGATTACCAAACATATCTAGAACTCTTGCAACATTTACTTTTGCATAGAAGAGAGGTTGCAAACATCAACAGAATTAAGAAAATCTTTACTTCATGACCGCAGGAATGCTCACTCTGCTCCTTTCTCCCCCCTTAAATGCTACTCAGGCCCATCTTCTGACAAAGCAATGCTGTTTGCCATACCAGTTTCTGAGCCAAGTAAAAGGCAGAAGGGTGTCTCAAGGTTCTATAATTACACAACTGAAGTCTGGAAGGGGTAGCAGGGGACAGGATGACAGTCCTATCATGTGTGATCACTTGGAAAAATCTGCCTTTTTATGGTGAGAAGTGTAAGAAGGTTTAAAAAAAAAAACCCAAAACAACTAAAAACAATGTTTTTCAGCAGTTATTAACAGTATTTCAAAGATCCTTTTCCTACTTGTCTCTCCAAAAAAGATTTTATACTTCAGTAGAAACTCCAAGATAAAAGAACTTTTTATTTCATTGCATATTTTAATGTTAAAATCTATTCCCCACTGCTGCCCATACCCTAACCTGCATCCAGAGGTGGAGATTTTGTGCAACAGAGCCCTCATCTTCTGGGCACCTCAAGGTTATCTACACAGGTCATGTATTCAATGTAAGAAAACAAGAGACTAAACAACTGTACATCCACAAAACAGAATAAACGGCCTATAACATAATACCCTACAATATTTTCTTCACAATATCCAAGATTGTTTTAAGGGATTTTTTATTCTCTTTTCATAAGAAGATGTAGCAGATGCACACATACTTATCCAAGACTGAAATTTGTTATCTGCCCCAACAGCAGAGTAGTTAAATTAGCAACTATGTTTATAGCAAAAAAATGCAAATTAATACCTACAGTTGTTATGCCCAGCTAATGAAGAGACATCGTTAAGCAAAAGTAGTGGAAGTGCAGCAAACAATTCAAACATTATTGAATCACACAATGCTGCTAAACAAACCTGATGAACCCTGCTAATTATCAATGCTCCCCATTTCTGTCTTACTGTTGAAGCCAAGGAGTTAAAACCAAAAAAACCAACCAACCAACCCCAATAACAAATCTGATCAAACACCTGCTAAATTAAGGAAACAGCCAAAGAAAACAGTACTTCTAAAACTATTTTGATCAAATAAAGTTCTGACTGCAGATTATTTATGTGAAGATCTTCAGAACTGTAGCTTTTGACTATCTGCTTCAGTTAACATTTGAAAGTCTACCATATATGCAAACTATTGTTTTGCCAGTTTGGTGTGGAAGATTAATGCATCATCCTTGTTTGCTGGTGGTTAGGCTAGAAATTGTTCAATCCCATGAGGAAAAAACTTACAACAGGAATAAATAAACAGTGCTGTTTATCGTAGTTTCAAGTTCCCAGTATAAAATTATAGCTATCACTTGAGCAGGCCTAAGTCATGTCAGAATTTTTCACCTATTTTCAAACATAACCAACCTAGATATTTCTTCTACAAGAACTTTCAATACCAGAACACTTTCTAAACTGATGGGTGATGTGTACATCTCATACAACTGAAAATTAATTAGAAATACACTTTCTTTTAACTGGAATCACAGAGCCAGTTTTTTCAAGGAATGTGTTTTCTGGTCTTTGCTTGTGGATTACAAGCTATGCAAATGCCTATATACAGTCATGAATATATATGCATAGATATATAGATATACACACTGCTAAAAAACCACACTTAAATTCTTTAGTAAACAGCCTTTGCTTTTACCATTTAGTGGAGTTCAAGAAAAGCACGTGATCATCTTCTTTATCAATACATTCCTCAGTAAATCTCACACAAAGCCTTTCAATGAGAAAGGGTTCAGTGTCAGATTCTCCCTAAATACAAGAACCATCAAGCTCCCCAACTAGAACGGCAATTCAGCAGAACAGCACATCACCAGAGAGCTTCAGATTTGAAAGCTGGAATTCTCCAAAAGTCTAAAATCCCTTGGCATTTCTTTTCTACTTCATATCTCTTGCCTTGAGAATATCAGCAAGTTTTCCTGCCAAAAGCAGCACTTTTATCAACAGTTTTAGGTTGGTATTTTTGTCTCACTACACAGAAAGCTTGGCAGCTGTGGCTTACATTAGTCAGGAGTCTACAAAGATATTACTAGAAATAGCTACTTTGTTTATTAGGTTTAGATTTGCTAAGGAGACCAAAATATTTGTATCCATCCATAGAAAAGATTGCAAAATATGGTTTGATGACTGATTCTACGACTTAAGCTCCAAACTCTGTAATTGAGAAACAGTGCAAACACTGCAGAATGAATATACTCATTCAGTCTGCACTCCTCCTCCCTGCAATTTTGCACAATCCCCAATTTTTCTTGTGGTAGAATTGTAACATTTCACCGGTCTCTGCAAAGAGCTGCAATGTTTGCTTACAAACATGGCCCAACAGGAAGAAATTTTCAAAGGTAAGTGGTGATTTTTACTGAGATGGGGGAAGAAGGACAAGGATGGTTGTTGCTGCTTCTTGCGACCACACAATTTAAGTGCAGCAATTGCTACTGAGGGAACTTCAGCACTGAATTGCTGAGATGACTCAAACCAAAACGAGACCAAAACCAAAGCAGCCCTGGCTTGACCCCAACTGTGCATTCCCTCCCACGACCACTCATTCAAGCCAGCATAAACATCTCATGACCACACTGGACATGCACCTAAAAAACTGCTCAGTGTTACGAGATCATTTTAGCTAACATTGGTCAAAACTCAGAGCAGCCTGGCAGGCTGCTATTGAGAATTCCAGGGAATGACTCCACTGAGCCAGGAGGAAAACCAAAGGATCAGAAGCAGGGAAAGTTATCACTCAGCAATGCTCCACAGCCTTCAGGCTGTAAATCCTGCACTTCCATTAGCTGGAGCTGTGGTGCTGCTTAACCAGCTCAAAGTGCAGCTCCTATCAAACCCAAAACTGCAGATGAATACTCCTGTACTCACAGCAAATAAAATACTGTCGCTGTGCTGCCAAAACTGCACCATGAACACAAAACTATACCAAACCCATAAACTACTAAACACTCCTTGTTATACAGTCTCTGGCC
This sequence comes from Hippolais icterina, assembly GCA_013400075.1. Taxonomy (NCBI): domain Eukaryota; kingdom Metazoa; phylum Chordata; class Aves; order Passeriformes; family Sylviidae; genus Hippolais; species Hippolais icterina. The sequence continues at coordinate 523,739 of VWYN01018272.1, read as the reverse complement.
TCTTTCAAAAAAAGGACACATTAGCATATTCTTTTGTATAATGTTTCTTTTGGATTTGGGATAATGATTTAAAGGAATCCTCAAATGCTTAAACTGCAGAAATATGGATTAATTCATGTATCCCTGTGTTCATACTGAATTATATAAAACGTTATTATAAAGAACTGATCAGTGTCAACAAATCCATAGTTCTAGTGGCAAAACTGCTTTTGGCCTATCCAACCAGACTGCTGAACTTTATGGCGCTCACTTTTGTAAAGTCACAGGTGAGTGACTAAGAGCCACCTGAATTCCAAGCTTCTGACCATCTGCTTTAGATTAAAACTTGGTACTGCAGACGTGACCATAATTTAGGGATGTATTCTCAGAAGAGCTGTCAGATCAGAACAGTGCATGCTGCCTCTCAACATGCTCACCATCACCCAGTGCACCCCAGGCCAGTGCTATGGCACAGATCACAGGGATGGGCCATCATCTCCTATTTCCCACCTCACTGGTTCCAGAGCCCATGTTTAACATCCAGGCCAAAACAGAAAAGTGAGCCAGACTAAACCCAGACATCCTATTTCTGCCCACAGAAAGGGTCCCCCTGTACAGCTGCCTGCACCACTGCATCAACTTCTGAACAGGCAGAAGAATAGTATAATTTTAATTATTTAAAAGAACCTAAAAATCTATGTCAAATAGAATTTACAATCATGATAATATTTTCAAAGCTTCAAAAGTTAATAGAATTTTTTTTTAACCGATATACTTCATTATACTGAAGACTAATTAAATGGCATCAAAGAGCTCATACAACATGTTATTGTTCTTTGCATCAAAATCAACTAACAAAGCGAACCTAAGATTGGAAGTGTTCAGATTTAACAATAGTGTATGGAAAAAAATATTTAAAGGAAAAATGAAGTTGAAGATAAGGTTCTAACTCTTTTACAGATAGGAAAAAAAAAGTACCAGGGTAACTTGATGCAACATATGAGAGGAAGAAACGTTTTCATTAGTGTCTAAAGAATGTGAAGAATTGGTCATACTTTTTTATTTTCTAGCTATATGTGTAAGAACACTTATATGTAATTGTTTGAAACAACACAAGCTTTATCAGAGTTACACAACAGTGACATTCAATACTGTAGAGAGTCTTTCCTTCTACTGGTGAGAGAAAATGTGATTTTTCTAAGCCACAATTAGTGAAAGTGCTTAGAACAGAAGCCCAGCTTTGGTGCACAGGTAGAACAGGAGCAGTATCAGGTAACTGAGGTTCACTGCACAGCCCTAAGCAGGACCTGGAATCACTGCAAACACACTGCCTCGACAGCAAACGTGTTAGCAAAAGTACTATTAGCACAGCAGAGGAAACAGCTTGCTGCTTTACTGCTAAATACACACTTCAATCCCCATTTCAGGTTTCACAACAGCATGACTGGTACACCCAGCCTGAGTGTGGAAAGCAGGCTGAACCAGAAGTGACATTATGAAATGCTGAGTAGCTTTTTTAAATACTACTGAGCAAGAACAGATTGCTGGGAAGTTTAGCACCATTTGGAAAATAGGGGACTACGGATGTTCCAAATGGAAGTAAAATTACTAGCAAAACACAAATCAAAACCAGTTAGCTATCAAAAACTCTACATCTCTGCTCTTACCTTCAGATATTTTCTATGACAAGAAGCAAAATCCCAGGTTATCTTAAGGTTTTCATCTTTTGAAAGACCCTTAGCACATCTCCTCCCCACCACCAAGCTCTAACAATGTTCAGTTTCTGTATTAACTACACCAACCAGAACCTCATATCTGTATATTTACTTTCAATAACATAACCTTCCAGTACCAGGAATGTAAGCACGGCAAATAAAGAACAAATTTTGTAAAATTCACAAACAAACTGCAGAAAGTTTCTGGCTTACAAGTAGTTTTCTAAATTATAACCTCTATCTGAGCAAGGCCAAAATAATTTTCATTGCCAGTGTTATTGAACCAACTCTTGAAATTCCCTAGATACCTGGCTATCAGATGCACAAAATGAAGTATTTTGCATGGAACCACCCCAATACACATTTAAATTGTATTTTTTCCATATGGCTACTCAGCCTAATATTTTGTCCATGACTGGTTTCAGGTGAGTCAGAAGACTCCTCTGCTAGGGATGGGAACAAAACAGGAGATTTCTCATCCCCTTCTCAGGGGAGCTCTCTCTGCTGCGGCAAAAGAAGGCATTCCTAGTACCTCTATCTTAAGCACAGTTTAGGATTTTAGGCTTTTACTTCCTGTGCTGATATTACAAATACAATACTAATGAGAAATTTTAAATTCCAGCAGTCCAAACAGTCTAACATTTACTCCTCCAAGGGTTCAATGGAGGACCAACACTTAGGGCAACAGGGAATGCCTGTCACTGTTTGCAGTGACTGACATTTGAGTCAAAAGGTTTTAGCAACTCTAAGAGTAGTTACTCACACCTAACATTCTCTGCAGCTTTTTTTCTCCCCCTAATCTTTCAATACTTTCATCTGGTTTTAGTATCCACATTTTCAGATCTTCTCATAAGAACTATTAGAACACAACTGAACAAGATGATAAGAATGAGATTTTTGAAATACGTTTAATAATTATATATTCTTAGATTAAAATGATGGCAAAATATTGCAGCAAATCGCTGAGAAGTAAATGTCAGTTTACTTACAGAAGAACTTAGGAGCAGGGAACCCTGAAGTACTTTGGCACAATTCTTTTTGCATACTATAAACTCTGACACACAATATTGCCTCTCTTAAAGGAAGGTAGATAGAGCATAAGTTAAACATAAAAATTAGAACATTGAGTTAAGCATAAAAGAATAAAAATATGCTGCAAGAAAGATGAGGGACTGCTGCCTACATGGAAAAACATTCCCAAATAGTACCCACAAACTGCAAGCAAGGATATAATGAGGCTTAAGATTTGTAGAGCATAGAACTACTTACCTATGACAATTTTGTCAGACAGATGTGTTCAAGCAACTGCTAATACTAAAAAATTCTGTATTTGAGACTATACAACTATTTACTCGTAACAAAGCTCATTACAGTCGACAGGAGAGAAATAACATACAACTCTAAGAAGGCAGGAAGCTTGATGAGCCCTCTCCAAGGGAAAAACGCTAAGCTATTTTTTTCAAGTTGAACACGTCCCCTAGGTTTGCTACCCATGCACAGGCTGATGAGTCTCAATAAGTGGAATGTGACACCACATGACCATCAGTCCCTCCACCACGCCAGCACAAGCGTCTGCTGCACACGGCTGTGTGTTGCTACACTGCAGGGAACACACTCTAACAAGTGTTGTTCTACAGCGTTGGACAGTACAAAACGTGAGCAACAGCCCTATCAGGTGCCATAAGAAAACGAAGAGTAATGATTTCTCATCCTTATTACTAATGTTTATTAGTCCTACAAAACTAAGACCGTTCTTTACTGGCAAATGCAGTTATCTCATTAGGCATCTGAGAAGTTTAACTACTACGTTTGTGGCTTTTTCTTCTCCCTCTTTAATATACAGAGGATTACCCTTGTGAAGGACTACATAAAAAAAAAAATTCGAGGTATCTAGCACGATCCGTAATGGCCACAGCTTCCCAGCCCTATCTTCAAAGCAGCACAACCCTATCTTCACTCAGACCCAAGGCGGAGGGAAGAATATTAAAAAATAGTAAAGTTAAAAGAAGTACAAAAAGCCAGGATTGAGAGACTCGGGCGAAGCCACCAATAGACATCTGTGCAGCAAAGAGGACGGGGGCCCTGCTGTCCGCTCCCAGGCCCGGCCCCCGAGCACACCCTACCATGGGGCCCGGCTGCGGCGCTGGGCCCTAGCTTAGCTCTCGCCGCTCCCCAGGGCGCCCCGGCCCGGGGAACCCCTGTTCCCGCCGGCGGCCCCCGCCCTGACCCCGGCCGCGCCGCTCCAGGGCCGCGGCCTAAAGATGGCGGAGGCGGCCGCCCTTTCCTGGCTGCTCACCCGTCCCGCTCAACACCTCGCCGCACTCACCGCCCAGCCAGCCTCTCGTACGGGGACTCCGCGCCCCACCGACACCTCGCC
>VWYN01018272.1:493778-519642 GCA_013400075.1 Hippolais icterina | reverse complement strand
CCCTGGCGGTGGGGAGGGGCGCGCACCCCGTCCGCGAGCCCGCCCCGCCGGCGCACCAATTACAGGGCGGAGGCGAGAAGGGCTGTGCGCATGCGCGGAGCGCCCGGCCCGGGCCCGCGTTGTTTGTGGTGGGGGTGCCGGGAGTGCTGGGGGTTTCTCAGAGCTGCCAGGCCGGGATCTGCATCCGGACACTCCCGGGACCCCCGGGCCGGGACCTGCCCTCAGACGCTCCCGGGACCTCCGGGCCGGCCGGCTCCAGCTTGCCAAAAGGGGCACTGCTGGCGGTCAGAACGATAACTGCTTGCGGGTACAGCCGTGTTCTGCGCTGCTCCGTGTTCTCTCACGCTCACCAAACGCCCAGGCGCTACAACACAGTCCGCCTTGTGTGGCTCCCAGAAATACCTTTGGAATGGGCTGCCCAGGGCGGTGGGGGAGTCACCGTCTTGAGGTGTTTTAAGGAAAGCTTGGAGGTGGCACTCAGTGCCTTGGTCTAGTTGACATGGTGGTGTTCGCTCAAAGGTTGGACTCGATGATCTCAGAGGTCTTTTCACGGATTCCGTGATTCCGTTCTCCTCTGTCCTCGTTAACCGGGCTTCAAAACACAAGCAAAATCTACTAATCTCAAGGCTCCTAAAAATCTATTTGTGTATGATGGTGGAAACTCCTGAGATCATTAACAGATCATTCCATCTGTTACACATCTTTGGTAATCCTAAGGGTGCTTACAAAGGCGTTATCAAGTAGTAATGCAGCAATGTAGATAAGGAGGGGCAGAATGGCTTTTTTTTCCCCTGAATTAGTTGTGATTAAGACCTAGGAGTCTGTGTGTTTAGATGAAAATGTCTTAAAGCTGCTTGAACAGAAACATTTTACAGAGCAAACCCAGTTCAGCAAGACCAGCTACTGGGAAGCATATGCTGTATCAAAAGGGGACACTAAGATTTATATAATAAAGATTTGCTACCTTGGTTTTTCTTCTTTAGTTATAATTATTCTGACCCTGTTAAAGTTCCTGTGATTAGTTCCAGATGCATGTGTGGTTTATAGGCTTGCAGGAGGCCCTGCCACTCCAGTTCATGCACAAATCTATTTGAGGTAATGTGCTCCAGGTGAGGTGAGCCCAAATAGTTGTCACACACCAGTACAGCCTCTCAGCACAGCAGCAACATTACATTTCTAGTAAGATCTGAAATAATATTTCTCTTCCTTTTGCATGATCAGTGAGACTATTGCTTATCATCACAAATAGTGCCTTAACACATCTTTGTTTCAACATTCTTTCCTGCAAAATTTTCCTTCTTTCTGGCATGGTGGTAAAATTACAAGACTTGAAAGGGCTGGTTTAAGAAGTTCACCCTAAACAAAAGAACATTCCTTTCAACTAAAAGCTAACAAGTTATGAATCTCCCAGCAGCTGAGCTCTGATAACACTGGGTGTGTGATTCCCACAGGCTGCACCAGGAGCCAGCCCTCCACTGTATCACATCGTTTATGGTTTGGTTTCATCTCAGAATCAGGGCAGTTAGCAACCTAGTTAGAGTCCCATCCCTCCAGCAGTGGATACCTGGCTGTGTTAACATCAAAATTATTTGGTTTCTTCATCTTTTTCTTTATGTGGCAGGATACAGATTGAGTGTCTACAATCACTTGGCACAGAACAGGGGAGCAGGGAGGGAGATGCTGCCCCAATGCTTTCTCACTGTGATAGCAGTAACACCCCTGATCTGTCCTAAACTGTACTTGGGTTATTACACTCTTGGAGTCCCCAGATCTCCAGGATCTATTTATTAAAAAGGTCCTCATTAACAAAATCATGATATGTATGTAATATTCATAAAACACACAACTTCAATTTAAAATATCTTTTAATTTACACTGAACAATATTAGAAAAATATTGAAGCTGTAAAAATTCACTGTCCTGATCAAACAGTAAAACAAACAAAAAACCCACAGAAATTGATGCTGTCCATCACTGAACCTTCTGAGAACCAAGAACAAGTTTCTGCATCCTTTAGAAGTTCCTAAAAAAACATGAAATCACATCTGTATTTCTGCTAAAACCCAAAAACGTTGAAAATTTACAAACTGGGGAGAGGGATTAGGGAAGAAACAAATACTTGAGCCAATGGGAAAAGGCCTTTCAGGTTCTTTGCTCTCGCAATACAGGGGGTCCTTGCCAACATACACATGGAACAAACCAAAAGGACAATGCTGATCTCCAGTCTGAATGCACCTGTGGCAGCACAGCACTGGAGTATCCTGCATCCACAACTACCCTTGCTCAGCTGGGAGCTGGACTGATCCAGAGGGCCAAGAAACAGCCCAAGCCCTCAGGTTTTTCTGCTCAGATAAAGGGGCTGAGGGTTAACCTTAATACTGGAAGCTGCGTTTAGTCTGAATGTCATCGAGAATCTGTTGTAATTCTTCATCTTCAAACCGGCCCTCCAGGCTGCAAGGTGAGAGCAATAAGGAGACATTAAAGGTTTCACAAATAATCTCTCCCCCTTGATTCATTTCAGTCATAACTGTCTCCTGTCAGCCTCAACACACTGTCACCCACCTGTGTAACCACCAGGAACACCTGTAACATCACTGTATGAAGGGTGCTCTAATTCCTATGCAGTGCTTCTTCTTTATATAACAAAACTCCATTCTTCCCAGAACCTTCTGCTGAGTAACTTCAAAATGTGTTTCCAAAAAAGGCAATGCAGGTGTAAGCAGACCTCTAAGTGAAGTCCACGTAGCTGCACGCTCGTAAGCCAGTCCATTCTTGCTATGAAATCTTAACATCATGGAATGGTTTGGTTTGGAAGAGACCTTGAAGATCATCTCATTCCAACCCCCTGCCATGGATAGGGACACCTTGCACTAGGCCAGGTTGCTCAGAGCCCCATCCAGCCTGGCCTGGAACACTCTCAGGGATGGGGCAGCCACAGCTTCTCTGGACAACCTGTGCCAGGCCCTCACCACCCTCACACGGAAGAATTTCTCCCTAGTATCTAATCTAAACCTACACTCAATTTGAAGCCTTTCCCTCGTCCCGTCACTACTGTTGTAAAAAGTCTCTTTCCATCTTTCTTGTAGGCTCTTTCCAGGTACTGGGAGCCCACAATAGGTCATCCCAAAGCCTTCTATTTTATATAATGACAAATAAGGAAGAAACTGTCATTCAGATGAATGTTTCATTCCCTCCTCTATCTCAAGCCATGAGGTAACCAATCAAGACATAAAGAAGCTACTGCTCCCCCCTACGCTATCCACAAAACAGTTCATTTGCTCCAATGGAAAAAACTCCAAGGAACACCAACACAGCCAGCTAAGAACCCCAATTTAGGAGGTTTACACTTGATCCAGTAAAAGCTCTCAGAAGTGCATTAGGGACATGTACAAAGTGTGTTGCTGTCAGATCAGTGGGTAGGGGAAGAAAGACCAAGGCCAAACGTTCTTCCACCAAGGGAGTTGGATTGAAGAAAGGGTACCAGGGCTTGGCTGGCTTTAGGTCACAGGGAAGTATACAGCAGTCTTTGTACCATAGGTAAGTGCTTACCTAGGAATCAGAGCTTTTGCTTCCTCAGCTGTCTCAGGACACAGGTTAGCCAAACATGCCAATTCAAACTTATGGAGCTTCTTCTGGAGCAGTAAACTGTGAGGGAAGACAACAGTTTGATGAAATTACAAGACAGAAATATAAAGGAGTTTAAACTGAAGCAAATGTTTATCTTTTTGCATACTGCTTTTGGCACTGAAGTAAATTTTTTTCAGGAGAAAGGACTCATTATATAAATGCATAGAGGAAAAAGTAAAATCCTATCTGCTAACTCCACTTCCCCTGAATTATTCTGCAAAGCCTAGAAAATCCTCCCATTTAATGCAATCAGCTGTCAGTGAAATACTGAAAACAAAGCAGTTCAGAAGGCTTGAGCTGGACAAAGTATAACCCTCCAACAAAGACTTCTTGCCTCGTTAGGAAGACAAAAGACTCAGAATTAAAGAACAAATCATGCAACACCACTAAAATGTACTTTTGTAAAGCAGGGCCAATATTAGGGATGCTAATTCTCCATTGCAGTGTTTGTCACACCCTGGCTTTCCCACTCACCTGCGCACGCTGGCGATGGTCTCACGGTTTTTGAAGCGGCTGAAGCGTGCTGTGTAGTTCAAGGTTTTCATGAAGACCTCTGACAGCTCCTGCTCATCCTCGGCGCTCTCATTCTGCTGTTTGCGATGCTCCAGCAGCATGTGCACCTCGGAATTCAGCAGAGTTTCCGCAGTCTCAAATTCTGCAGTCAGGTGAGAGGATGCCAGCATGAAAAATGGTGGAATGTGTTTGAAAAGGGGAATGGCACAAGTTTCGTGTGTAATTTAGCTCTAGGTAATAAAGAAGTGAAAATGTCTTCCATGGCAGTTGTGTGAGCCCTTTCATCAATCACTGGGCAGCGTTTCATACTGAAAATGCTGATAAAAATTACACTTGGAGTGACAGTCTTTTTGACCACGTATTTTACATTTGCAGCCCTACCATTCAGATTTTTTCATATTTGTGCAGTATGTTTTCTTCACCCAATTTTGGCAGAAATAATGCATGACTGTATACAGAAAAAAAAAATATTTAGAACTCTAAAACTCCACAAAATTCAGAAGTGATGCCACAGTCTTCAGAAGTCTCTGAGCTCTTGCAGTAAATATGAATGCTGTTGAATGTTTTTAAAAAGGCTTCATTTACTTGAAAAGTTGACCTACTGAAGTTATCCCAAAAAAAAATTTAAACCAATCTTAAAAATCCCCCTCCTTTTAGCCAACTTTGAATTCATTCAGCGTCACCATAACCATTATATGTATTCCAATAACAAGAATACCTCTCAACATCAGCAGTATGAGCTGTTCAAAGCAATAGGGTCAGAGGCTGCATCCCAGAGTGCCTGACAGCACTGTTTTATACAAGCAGGTACAGGACTGCTAGAAAGGGGCTGGCAACTCTTATTTTGCATTGAGCAGTAAAGCAGCTTGGGCTAAACATGAGATTTTAGCATAAAAAATATGAAAAATAAGCTTTCAGAACTTCCCTATTGTTCATAACTCAATAATGCAGCAATGTGTCCATCCCCCCCCAACACACTTTTTTTTTTTTCAGGGTGGCTATGAGACTTTATACTGAATCAATTTTCTTGGGAAAAGAAATACACAGACAGTAAATGTCCATAGTTACCAACTGTGGACCTGGACAGCTGGTTTCCCAATTGCAGCAGCATTCACAGATTTCCAGAACGGCTCAGGTTGGAAGGGACCTTAAAGCCCATCCAGTCCCACCCCTGCCATGGGCAGGGACAACTTCCACTATCCCAGGCTGCTCCAAGCCCTGTCCAACCCAGCCTTAGACACTTCCAGGGATTGGGCAGCCACAGCTTCTCTGGGCACCCTGTGCCAGGGCCTCGCCACCTGCACAGGGAAGAATCCCTGTATTAAAAACATCACTTAAAAAGCTTATATCAAAACCCAATAACCTTTTCACTATAGCCTGACAGTATTTTTCTTATTTTTTTAAATACCGTACGCACAAGTAGCGGCCCATCTAAGAACCGTCATATCCTAGCAATCATGAGATCCTTAAATATATACAAATTATTATCCTGATTTTTAACACTCGGGGCTTAGTAGCTGCTGGAGGGCCCGGGGCGTTCAGCAGCGTTCCGAGCTCGGCGAGGCTCGTACCCCCACAGGCAGTCCCTGGCCAGCCTCCAGCCACCACCCGACCCCCGGCCCCTCGCCGCCCCCGGCCGCACCTTTGGGGAAGACGAGCTGCGAGGCGTCCTCCTCCACGTCTGCCGCCCGCGGGTCGCTGCCGCCCGCCGCCATCACCGGAAAACCCGGGCGGAAAAGGCGGCCCCGCCTCATGGGGGAGCGGGCGGTGCTCTGGGCAGGGCGGGAACGGCTCTGCCCCCGTGGGGGCTGAGGGCTCTGGCCTCAGTGAGGGCTGAGGGCTCTGCCCCCGTGAGGGGCGGGAACGGCTCTGCCCCCGTGGGGGCTGAGGGCTCTGCCCCCCGTGAGGGGCGGGAACGGCTCTGGCCCCAGTGAGGGCTGAGGGGTCTCCCCTCCGTGAGGGGCGGGAACGGCTCTGGCCCCAGTAAGGGCTGAGGGCTCTGCCCCCCGTGAGGGGCGGGAACGGCTCTGTCCCGGGTGAGGGCTGAGGGCTCTGCCCCCGTGAGGGGTGGGAACGGCTCTGCCCGTGCGAGGGTTGAGGGCGCGGCTGCTTCTCCCTCTCTCTGAAGGGCGGGGCGCTGGTTCTACCCTGGGCGCTACTGAGGATAAGAGAACTCGGTTGCCGCTACGGGGCACTAAGGGGGAACTGCGGGAGCCGGGAAGCTGAGTGCTCTCCCAACAAAACAGCCCTCATAGGTATGTTTAAGCTTGCTTAGTAATTATCTCCTTTCAGAGAGGGAAAGCAGTGGGATGCTGAACGTTGTACGTATGAACAGAGGCCAAATAGCTGTGATAGACCAAGACTCTGCAAGTCCCTAACAGGAGCGTGTAGCAAGGTGGGCGTCGGCCTCTTCTCGCAGATAACAGGCGACCCGAGAGAGGACACGGTATTAAGATGCGCCAGGGGAGGCTTAGGTTGAATATCACGAAGAATTTCTTCACAGAAAGGGTGATAAGACATTGGAGTGGGCTGCCCAGGGAGGTGGTGGAGTCACTGTCCCTGGAGGTGTTTAAGGAAAGATTGGAGGTGGCACTCAGTGCCATGGCCTGGTTGACATGGTGGTGTTTGCTCAAAGGTTGGACTCGATGATCTCGGAGGTCTTTTTCAACCTAATAGATTCTGTGATCATGAATCCAAAATCTTACAAGGGACGAACCTGGGCCCGAGAACAGGAGTGTGGGAACACTGAGGGAAAGAGTAGTCATCCTTAGCATGAGCAATCTCTTCTGCTGCTCTGTCCTTTAAGAAATAACCAAAGAGCTCAAAACTGCACTGGTGCCCCTCACCAGACTGCACAACAGCATCCGTCGGCACAGGAGCACCTGAGGGCACCGAGGCATCAGATACATCTTCATTCACACCAGTGGATCAGGCAGCTACAACCAGCTCCATTTCACTACCAGAACATCCTCCAGCTGGACAGCAAACCCCAACCTTAGGAAAACTGTGACTGTGCCAGAATTTCCATCTATCTTATGATTAATAGACCTCAGACTGTAAGGAAGGAGTATTGACATCATAAATTACACACTTCATAAGGAAGGTTAATTTTCAGGCTATCCAGAAGCAATCTACAAACCCCTAAAAGTCATAGGCAGGCTGAAAATTAAGATAGTTCTCCCAACACTGCCAGCAAAATAACTTATGGAGCATTTTCCCCGGAGAGCTCACATATAAGTGCCTAACCAGCCTAAGACTCTTAAAGTAATCATCTTATCAGCCCTTACTATGTCATCCTGTGCCCTTAAAGAAAGACGAAAGACAAAAATAGACTGTTGAAGGATTTATGATAAAACCACTCCTCATAAACTTGTATCTGTGCCTAGGTGAATCGTTTCCTGCATGCTGAGAAAAGGGATGAATTAAAAATAAATTAGAAGAATACAAGGAGATCAAATGATAGATTTTTAATATTTGTTATCTGGATAATGAGCATAACAGAGAAACTGATTGGAAAGTAATTTGCTAAGTGATACAAGCAGAAAGACATTCAGGAAGATGGAATGGAAATATCTTGGGGAACATCTGGCAAATTAAACAATTAGGCTTACAAGAAAACAAGGAAATTCATGCCAGATTGAGGAGAGAAGCATTTAAAATCACTTGGAATCCTGATGGCTTCTCAAATAACTTGTCAACTCAGAATGCTGTGATTCTCAGAGCAGCAGATAGCTTACAGAGGTTTAAGTTATTAATTTCCCTTTTTGTTTTCCCCCAAGAATCCATTGTACTTAAGTATACAAACCCAAGGTCTTACAGGTACAGTTAAAGATGCTATCATGAAAGATTAGGTTTATTATCACTGATATGTTTGGTTAAGGTCTCAAGAGCAAAATAAAAACGTTCTTGAATGGAAGCTGCTTCCCCCCACTTTTTTTTTAAAGAATTTAAAAAAATAAACTTATAAACCCCATAGTAAATATTGTTCAGCTGCTGCAACAAACCAAACGTAGCAGAGTACCTGACCTTTTGTTATTTTTAAAATGCACGGCTTCTTCCTCACTAATAATGACTATTTTGGCATTTATCAACAAAATATGCATAGAAAAGTAAGATGAGCTTGATTAAAATAGTCACTGACTAAAAGAATTTTCAGGCAGCTTTACTGGTGACATCTTAAAATAAACCTATTAAAAAAAATACTTGGCTAAATGTAATTTATCATGAACAAAGCCTCTAATATTCCATATTCCAGGACAAAAAGCTTTGATCCTTGCTGGAGACATGGTATTGAATAGCAGATTGTTAGACAGACCTGCCATGGTAATTCCTGTTGCCACAGTTTAAACACAGATCCTGGAACAACTTATTGCACCTACACAGACCTTACAAAATGCTCAGCTGAACATCTCCATGTAATCAAATGTGGGAACAACTAACAAGGATATCCTATTACTAGCATAAACCTGTTTTGTAATATGCTTTCCTTCTAATTCATCAGCAGAAGAAATGTGATTTTTCTAGGAGATATTTAAGCTTTGTAACAGTAATTATGTCTTTTCTGTGGAGTGCCAGTGTGATAGGAGTAGATCCTTGTGGAGATAACCACCCACTGAGAGCACCATGTGCCACAGTAACCAGCATTGCACAAGACGTGATTTTCATCTGTGTACTTAAAGTGTAACTCTTCAGGTTTAGGTCTTCACACCATTTAACTTTTATTTTTGATCCATTTAAAATTATATATCCAAACCCATAATATCACATGTATGAGCAAAGTTATATTAATATTCAGTAATAAAGTCATAGTAAGACTCTGAATGCAAAACTACATGATCTATTTTTAAATACATATATGACATTATCAACTGGTTGTATAATACATAATTTATGCCAGCATTAATCTGATTATAACAGCAGTCTAGCTGACCATAGAAAAAATATGGTTCAATAATCTGAATATTGTTCAATTTGTAGAATTACATACTTGTTTTAAAGAACATGGTAACAATACTCTTCTGTGCTTTCTGTGTTTTGGGAGTGATTATCAAACATATTCACAAGGCATCTTTTCCCAGACTCTGGCAAAACCATCTCAGGAACTTTCCTATCCTACTGCTCCACGTACTATTCTCGGATCCCGGGCTGACAGCCTTCCGAGATTGCAGATGAAGTCCTTTTTCCCAAGCCCCGTGCCAGAAGGAGAGTCAGGATGCGTCGGTTTCTTTATCAATGCTGTTTATTCTTTCTTGTTCCTAAACATTTCTTTTTCAGCCAGCGTAGATGCTGCCTACACCGCTGCCCAAGGCTGTCTGCCCCGCTCATGGGCGGTCGCTCTCTCTTATACTGTGTGCTATGTGTTCTATGTTTTTGATACTGTACCAATACCCATCACCTTTATTAAACAGTGTACTTTTACACCAAACCAATCCAAAAATGTCACCACCTCACCAGAAGATGGAGGACAAGAAGAAGAAGACAAGGGACACACCCAAATCCCTCCATCTTGTCTCCTTGAGCCTCCTTTGTGAATCCCCAAAATCCCACATTATCCCTCAAAAATAAGCTATTATCCTAATCACACACCCGTGACTTGTAATTCTTCATATAATGTTGGCAATCGCTCCCAAGGGGTAAAATCAAAGGCACTGGTGTTTTTGTCACTGTACCAGGGTCTCTGGACCCCCTCCTGGGGTCTCGGACCACCCGGGACATGTAGAGGGATGTCCTGGGTTCCAACAACTATCAGTGTACATATTAATTTATTGAGTTGTATAGGTAAGTGTTCTGATTTTCATTTTTATCTTCAATTCTCCATCACAGATAAAACACAAATTTATTTTTTTTGTGTTTTTAAATTGTTTCCTATGAAGAAACGTCTAGAAGTTTCTGCAGTTTGGTAATTTGGTTTGGTGCTAAATAACTAATTCATTCTGTTCCTTATTTCAAACAGAAGTAACAAGAGAAGAAACTGTTTCCAGGAGAATTATCCTGGTTTATATTTAGCCTGGATTGACCTATTTCAGTGTGCAGTCATATGCACACCCTTCTACCTGGCCTCATCCCCCCTGTGAGCTGCTGAGTGTTCCTGCGGCCACGGAATCCAATGTGCACGGAAGAACCTCTGATGAAAGACGGCAGGCAAAGATTTTATGTCTGAGCCAACAGGAAACCAAAAGCAATCAAATAGGAAAAGCATATGACACTAAAATATACAAATTTTGGCCACTGCATTCCTGCCAACAAAGCTGAGAGGATACACTTGGTAACTCTCCTGGGCACATGAGAGCAGTGGGGGGTAGGGATATGGGTAACTTCAGAATTCACAAGGAAATTCAGCTGAAATTCACCTGGAAATCACGTTAGTCACAGCATCCACCTCACATTGCCTAAGGGAATGATTTTCTAGCCTTCCTAGTACCAGCACCTGAAAACAGGTTTTTGCTTTGTAGTTGTACTGGGATAAATGAGCTTCTCAGGCATATTTAAATCAAAAACTACCCTTCCCCTTGGTTTGGTTGGTGGTTTTTTAGGGTCTTATGACTGTTTATTGTCATCCAGGGCTGCCCTTCCCAAGAGCTACAAGCAGAAAATGTAGCATCTCTAACTATACAGCTCCCATAGATAAAAAGTTAACAATTATCTGAAAATGTATGGAAAAAACATGTAAGCCAGAGATCCAATTCAAAACTATGCTACAATTCAGTAAATTCTGTCTCAAAGCAAATATCAAAACAGTAAGAATCTAGAAAGATGGGTATTTTATTCCTTTGAAATAAGGTTTTTAGATCTCCTGAAGATATAGCCCTAAAGTATAGACAATTTGTTCTGTTCTCAGTTCATTTTAGAAGACAAAACCCCAAAAGAACAATTTTGAGTTTCAGAAAGATTTACAGTCTGTATGTATGCACTTTATACATTTCACCACCATGACAACAGATAGAAAGTTATTGTCAAGCAAACATTATTTCAGGACACAAAGACACTGCTATGCCATTATTAACAAAATATATTTAATATTTGGTTTTAATTTTCCTACTATTTTTCCTTGTTTTCTTGTAGTGAGCCTGTTTGATTATTTTTTGTGTTTCCAGACAGCTGTCACTACACTCTGGCAACCTCCCTGGTTTTGAATATGTGGTGTCATTTACAGGCTTGCTATTCATACCTGTAATATACTGTTTGTCTTTGTAGATGAGAACAATTTCATCTTATCCCTCCATAAAGGCTGTGAGAACTCACATAAAGAGGACAGTACAAATAATCTTTATCCATTATGATTTATTCTCTACAATACTTCATTAGAGGATAGAGTTCAATTATTTACACTCAGAAATTATTATATAGGTAGGAGGCAACCAAGTGTAATATAAAGAATTGGTCTGACGTCTCTGCACTGTAGGTCAAAAGAGGTCTCCTGCTTTAACGAAATAAATTAACCAAAAAACCCCCAACAAAACAACATGTAGTTTCTGAATACAAACAGAAAACAGCACTAACAGTCAGTGAAGACTGCAGAGATTTGTTAATGTACTATGAAAACAAATTATTCTGTGCAAAGGTTAAAATGAACTCTTAGATTTCCTTACAGATATTTTTTTGTTCTTATAAATTGTAGATATGTGATATTTTGACCATATAACATTCCCAAACTGAAATGCCTTGAGATTGACTGTTGAACAACATGAAAAAAGATAATTAAGAACCTCACAGTGGAAACATTTCAACACTGACAGACTCCAGTGATCAAAGACATTCTCCTGTAGTTACTGTAAAACAAAGACATTTCATCATTGCAGTGAGATTATTTATCAGTTGTGGTTGTCATGAGAATAAGCCCTTCTAGACCAAAAGGCACTTGCTTCTAAGGATGAGTTAATCCAGATCAAACCAGGTAACAGTTGCTTTGAAGAGTAGCTCTAACCAGCTGTCCCAGCCAAGCAACCACGGAGAAAATCTCAGATCAATTGGCCACCGATTTTGGTTGTCTCCATCTTGAGGCAATTCAAACTACAGCTTGTGCCTAGCTCACCTCTTTCATCCTTATGCATAGCTGCCATGTAATGATCTAGAAATGGGATTATTTCCTGAGACCACCTGTCCTTGTCATACATATCTCTGAGCTGACTTAGCTATTGACACAGTTTTCAACTGATTTTATAGCTGGACCCTTATGGGACTAAAGCTGAGAGGGCCTGTTCCTTAGGCAGCAGACCAGTGTTTCTGATCTGCCAGCTTCTCTTCTCACTGCAACAAGACAAGAACACAGTACATATTTAGAGGCATTTATGTTTTGTTTGTTTTTTAAACAGACCAAGTGGGGAAATAGAAGTGGGAGAGGATAAGACTTCCCCAGTCCCAAACCATCTGTCCCACTTCAGGCTTAAACCAACCAAGTTACTCAATCCTAAAATTCTGTTCTTTAAAAAAATGACAACTAACCCTCCCCACCCCACCCTTTAGTCATCCCCTAGTCAAAGAAACTGAAATCAGGAAAATACTATACACTGTTGAAGACACAGAACAGGGCAAACACCTGAAAAAGAAACAGTATAGTTGAAAAGCCTGGCACTGTATGCCTGCATGACCAGTCTCACCGAGCGTGCTCAGGGGTGAAGTTTTAGCACCATTTTTTTGCCTTTTTTTAAACCTTTTAGAAATTAAATTCTAACATAGAACACTTGAACAGTAATGAGTGTAGCCCTATGTATCATACTGTTTGACAGGTGAAAGGTGAGTGGTATGCCTGGAGCTGACCCCATCCTCCCCCATCACTACATGGCACCTGGGGGAGCAATTACAAACTGGAGTGGTTTGTAACAAGACTTATTTATTCTCAGCAGCAGGAAGTCACGGAACAATCCTTTCATCTTCAGTTGCTTTTCAACAACATCACAAGGGAAAAGTGGCAATTTGTAGGAATGACCCGATACAGAAGGAAAGCTGGGTCAATATTGCACTGTTATCCAGAGGCATCTCCCTCGCATCTCTCCTCCAGCGGAACTTAGACCAACGTGAAGTAAAATGGCACAAGTTGTGCTTCCTTAGGACCAGGAGCAGCACTCTGCAGTTCCCAGCTTCCTACCAGCCCTATTCCCTGTCATACCATGGCATAATTTCAGGCTTCAAACACCAGCCAATTACAACACACAAGCAGGCTCTAAAGATGTGTGCAACCAAACAGCCATGGCTCTGCTATGCACTTTTATGTTCTTCCTCCATCATTACTGACCCTCCAGAAGCTTGGAAAATCATCTAACCAACAAACCCACTCCAAATTGTATTCTGAAGTCCAGTTTTCTCACTGAAAGAGTGTCATAATTTAGAGTTTATGACATCTCTCAATGATGCTGCAGAGTAACAACTGATAACTTCCTTTCAGAAATGAGTATTCCTTGTGATGATCAACCAGGGAGAAGAAATACAGAATGCACCCAAGTTTCATGCAGTTTGGGTAATACAGATTTCCCCACTCACTGAGCCTGCATGTGGCAATGACTAAGCTGAGTCAAACAAATTTTACCAGCAAAACTGAACAGCACCATTCCATAGGCCTGGAATAAACTGGAACACTCACAGCCCCTAAGATCAGTAGTCATACCAGCAAAAGTGGCTGTTCTATCAAAAGAAGGTCCCCAAGACTGTTAGCTTAACTTAAAACAAATTTCAGTCACTGGTCTCACTTGTATGACTACAGTCAATGCTCTGCAAAGCCCTCCCCAGCCCTAATCCTATCTTTTACAAATACTTGGAAACAAAATTTGGTTGGAACAGACTGTCCAGGGACACTCGAGGATCTTTTCCTCTGTGTACACAGCACGTGCCATGTCGTCCTCTTACAGGAAAACAGCTTTGTGTTTCACAGCAGGCTTCATCACCAAGAATCCAACCTACCAAGGATCTGAGCCTTAAAGCCTTCAAGGGTTTATTTAAATAACGGTTTAGTGTTTCACATGTTTTCTGTCCATGAGGATGGGGTGCTATCCAGGTGTTCAACCCTCCCCAATATCATGATGTCCGCCTGTGATGCGTGGGGACTGCAATCAGCTCTCAGTACACAACAGATACCAGAGGTTAAAAAAAAATTAAAAAGAACCTAAAAAATGTTTTGTTGGACTCCGTTGCCCAGGCTGCCAGGGGAATGCTCCTACTTGATCTGGGGGGCTTCTGTAACGAACAACTCAAGTTTCCGGAGTGCCAGTAACACCCAGGAACAGATCGGTCCGAAGTAGCACTTTCACTCCTAAAGGTCTTCTGCACCTCACGACAGTTCGTAGGCATGGAGCCCCAATCCAACTGAACCCCCGCTGGGAGGGAAGGCTGAGATAAGGCTTGGGCCCCTGAAGTCCTGTCACGCTCTCGTCCTCCCCCCAGGTCAGTGGGAAGGCAGACTTGGCAACGGAAGCTAGCATCATAAAATGGTGCAGTAATAGAAGTAACTGGACCAGGAAGAGGAGGCGTCTGCCCCGATGATGTCATAGCCGTTGGCAGCAACTGGGGAGTGGGACTGGTCATGCAGCCGTGTGTCAGGAGTAATGATTGTAGAGGGGGGGGGCATGAAGGGTGCCATTCTGGAAACAATGCTGGCGGGAGGCCATGTACTCTGCATAACTGATTGTCACCTTCTCACTGCGGTACCTGCGGGGACAGGCAGAAAAACCATGTCACACTACGCAAACGCGGGGGGACCCCACATGAAACATTCACCCCACAGCCAACAATGACCGAGAGGAACCCACGGGTATGAATAACCCGTGTGAGCTTGAATTAGCTCCAGTGACCCAAAAGATGAGTCCTAATCAAGGCGATCATAACTAAAGGGATGCCTGAAGTAGGACGCAGGAACTAAATGATTGATTTGTATTCTATTTTATCCACATGCAATGGACGAAAATGGCATGGAAAGTTTGCTGGAAGGAGATTCAACTCCAGTGATTAAATAATCAGTATTTTGCTATTGTTTACTTTTGTAGTTACTTCCACATGTGAAAAGGTAGTGAAAGAAATGGAGGGGTGGGTAAAGAGAGGTTTATTATAGCACAAAAATTACTTAGTCCACGTTGTACAATCAGAATTCACAAAATGTGAAGTTTGTTTGAAGAGATTGGAGTTTTCCAAGTTCTTCTAAAGCATGCTAAACAGCCAGCTACAAAGTGGTTGTGAGTTGCCCTAAGACCAGACTACGTGAGATTTTAATGAAAACCTTCATCCTGTCACCTCCTGTCAAAGAAAACCCTGCACACTCACCTCATTCCTCTAGAGGTAAAGAGTGACCTGATAAATTAGTGTTTCTGTACAAAACCAGAAAGTCCCAATTTTTACCAACATAAAGGGGGCAGAAACCAATAGGACAGCTGGGGGTATAGAAAAGCAAGCAAATTCTGAAAGCCAACCAAATCTGAGTGTGGTTTGGTTTTAAGACAGCTGTCACCTACAAATAGCTACAGCATTCACAAATGAGCACACTGAGAAAAGGAAGTTCAATGAAAAGATACCAAAAAAAAATCAACCTTTTTAACTCTCAAAGGTTCTGCTTCTGATCTTTCACATATATGGTAATATTAAAACCAGTGACACTTCTCTTAGAAAAATGCTAACTTCAATCCTGCATGGACCAAACATATTGTGCTTAATTCCATGTGCATTATATGCCTAACACATGGCATTTGTGATTTGGTCTTTCACACTACATGTCCTCTGGAAGAGGCATAAAGACTTACATCAAGCACAAATATTTTAAATCACCCAGAAAACACTATAAAGTAAAAATAAAAGACAACAAATACATCTACTTACCTGGTAAGTTTAATTGTTTTCCTAAAATCATTGGTAATGGGAGCCTTAAAGCCACCTTTCCTGAGTAAGGAGTCTATGGTCTGGATCTGATCCCAGTCTATTGAAAAATAGAAGCGAGGCAAAATTTTCAATACCACAAGAGATGCATTAAAAGGACTCTAGAAAAACAAAGAACTAAACAGGAAACTCAGAGCTTTAGAAATCCTAATGTTGAACTGGACATCTATGGCCTGATGCATGCACACTATCTGCACATGCCTACCCCTTTAAACTCATATTGGAGCTGGTCTATGAAAGAGCAATTCCATATTCCATTCCATGTCTTCTTATAAAGGTCTGTGCACCTTGCTATTGTTGCGGGGACCCCGAATTCTTTCATCATGTGCCACTTAGCTCCCTTGAAAATAAGACAATACTTAGCTCTTTACAAATAGACAAATTTGGATTGATGCTCTAGTGATAGCACAGTGCACTGCTATGTGAGAGATCAGAGTTAAAATTCCTACCTTAGTCTTTTGCCCCAGAGCCAGGAGGATGCGACCACTCCACTCTGCTAGGTGGAGGAAAGGAGGAGGCAATATTTTGAGCAGTTACCGTGGTGACCACTACTCTATTTGAGTGGGAAGTGTGCTACAGAGGAGCTGTGTTTCTAGCTCTCCTCTGAAGGATGTTACTTTAGCAAGAATGAGAAGGAAAGTGACTCTCCTGTTGGTGCTGTGCAGCATGCAGTTATCCTAGTTGGTGGGAGAAACATACAAGAGGAAAGATGCAATGCTGAATGAGGCTGGAAGATCCATACTTTGATATCCTCTATTTCTTCAGCCCTAAAACACTCTGGCACTAAAATACAGCTGTGCAAAGATATGGAATGAGAGACAGGCCAGATGAAAAACCAACAGCAACTGTATCAGCTGTCAGTTGTCAAGACTGAACCTGGTGGTTCCATGGCACCACTGTGAGGACAGCATTGTATTCCAAGCCCCAAATCGATAGACTTAAGTTACCCAATTCTGTGACACAGTGTACTGACATGTTTGGCTGCCATCTCAAACCCACCTTGTTCCTTAGCAACCTCAGGTAAATACGTGGCTGTGCGTTTGACACCTTTCTCATTGATGAACTCTATTCTGATCCCATGGATTCCAACCTATAGATGGAAATGAACAGCCAGATAAGAGGTGTTTGCTAGCACTGAGTTCATGACTGAGCTGTCATTCCCACAAGGCTGTGCATCTCTCTCTCTCTCTGGACAGTTTGGCTTTTGCCTGGGTAGGGTTATTCTCTTCCCCACTCTCTGCTCTTGCCTGGCAGGTCTCACAAGGAGCTCTCTTAGCCACCCTTCCCAGACAAGACTCACCTGTGTCCCTGCCCCTTCTCCTGTGCTAAGTCTTGTCAGTTTTCCATCTCTTGCGTCACGCAAGAGAGACAAAATCTCTGCACACAAGAATGATGCCTAAAATTACTCAACTATGAGGTCCATATATATCTTCCTCTTGAACAAAATACACCTCCATGTACAAGGTCCTAAAAACCATTCATACCTTTGGGTCCTAACTACTTTTTATTTCCAGTTTCTATCTACACCATCAGAACACTTCACAGGTTTTTATACATCTATTTACACTCATTTCCCATTGAGCCAAGTCCCCTAAACCCCTTTCATGTTTCTTTTATTCTCATTCAGATCCCCCCAGCTAAAAGCATACTGCTAGGCCATCCCCTTCCTTCCTTCCTTCCTGTTTTCCTCTATTCCCAGTCTCTTCTATCCCCCTACACCCCTGTAATGAAGGAGATACATCACCATGTACTAACCCGAACCCAAATGGAATGAGAGAGTGATGCAGAGTTCCAAATGCACCTGTTCTCACCTCCCAGTCCAGGTAGTCACTGGCATCCTCAAAGTTAGTGAGGAGGGAGACAGAGCAGAAGAGTTTGGGCAGCTCCTCGCGGGTCAGGGGGGGAAATCGGCTGTCCTTAAGTGCACTAAAGGGAAGAGAAGATACATTACCCGATACAAGCACCAAAATAAAGTGTCAGATGCTCAATTATTCCCCTTTTGATTATGCCTGCATGAAGTATGTCTCTCTGCTACTGCAGAGAAAGTGATTTGCATCTCTCCCTAATCTAATGAACTGTAATACCAGTGGCAAGCTTCCTGATGCTGTCCAATGCCTACTGCAGGCAGAGAGAAATTACGTGCCACAGATGTCAAAACTGTTAGTATGCAAGACAGATTTGACAGTAGCCTTAAAATATCAACTGCAACTCACATTTTGCAAAGATGTTCCACTACATCCTGATACATCACCTCACTGTAACTAACATACACTCAGGTTTATTTCATTATGAAGCATATTACATTGAACTATGTTGATCCAACATCCTAACCGAGAATCCTTACAGACAGATCTTCAGTGAACGAACTAATTTCATATTTATTTTGTTTCTGACAGTTACCTGGTTAATGTATATTCCCTGAGTCCTGAGTGAAGATTCATGGCTGAGAAGGTCCCGATGCAGCCACGAAGCCGCTTGTCTCGCCCCGTCTTCCACGTCACAAAGAGTGGACTGAAAAGGCAAAAAATAAAAGAAACACTCCAGCCTCCACAGATACTTGGTTGCTAAGGGGAGACAACCAAGGTATGAAAGAGCCCCTCTGCTTTCTCTCCCTCCAGTAAACCTCAGCAGGTAGATTTGCTCACCTGCTGTTTAGCAAGAACAAAACTTCATGCCCGCATCCCCCACTTGCAAACCCTGCACCTTTTCAGCACATTCCCTCATCTCCTGCAGTACTCTGGAAGTCCTCCACAGACACCTTCCTGGCCAGACTCTGTGCTGTCTTCTAATGAATGAAATGGTTATCTGATCCCACTGATTACCTGTCAGTATTGGCCTCACTTTGTAGCATCTACATATCCATATAGAAATTAATACAGATGATGCAACTTAGTGCTTTATATTACCATTTCTATAAATCAGATTTGCAATAAAAGCTTTTCTTTTTTTCTTTTTAAGGAATGAAAAGAAATCCAGATTATTTTTTCTCCCTGTTATTTCCATGAGGATCTGACTTCTGGGTCCATCTCTAGGGCTCAAGCAGTTTATGCCCACATCTTTTGCTCACCTTACATTTGATTTGTATTTACATGTATTTTCTCCTGTTGAACACATATCTAAAACGCTATTGTTCCTACTCAAACATCATCTGGATTTCCACTTTCCTGTCTAACATCATGAATTTACAGGCATTAACAGTAGATTCTCAAACTCAGCAGGCTCATTTCAAGCTGTTAAACTACAACTTATGATTTGGCCTTAAAGAATAACAAGTCAGAATAATAGAGCTCTATGAAGAGATAAACAGGTAAAGATGACTGTGAACATTAAATACAAAAAAAAAACCAAAAAACCAACTTCTACAGAAGTGAGTGAAATTACAAAGAGCTGTAGAGAGAGAAACACTAGAAGGACAGTGGTGGTTGCAGCTCTACAAGAATGTCCAAACATCTGCAAAATTCTGTAAGGCAACGGATAATGCTGACCTAATTATAAAAGCAGCATGAGTGATTTTGTGACTTGTTCAGAGTACTGAATACAAGACATCAGTCTGTAGATTTCTACTGAACTTTAAGTAATATGATAGAATATGATTTTCTGAGATTAAAGAAACATTGACAGGAGTTTTGAACCATCAAGACTGATTTGACAACATAGCTCAGACACTTGCTTTCCTTGAACTCTTGAAGCTCTTGTAAGCAATGTACCTCTGCAGCAAACCTTAGAAAAATACTAAGATATTGTTGTTGTTCAGACAACAAAACCAGCATGAAGTGTGGGTGATTTCTCAAACACAGCAACAGAACTTCTTATGTCTAAGCAGTGAGAACATAATTTAAAGTGTAGTAATAAATCAGTGCCCAGTGACATTCCTCAGAGCAACAATGGAATTAAATCCATCACAGCATAAATCCATCATTCAGGATCTAGTTACCAGCTGTGACCAACGGCAAAAGTACTGCCTAATAGAGCAATTAGCCCTTGAGTGATAATTGTGGAGGACTTTGACCACAGAAGAAGTGGAAGCATCCTTCCACACCCACCAACAACCTTCTGGTTGGCTTGACCAAGACAGGGGATTTACTGTTCTAGTTTTCCAATAACACTTCAAGGCACTTGTAGGATATAATTTCTCTACATTTTCATCTATCATATGGATAGAAAGAGCAAACAGAAAGAGTGTAAGATTAGAAAACTTAAAAAACAAACAAACAAAAAAAGATACTAAACTTACAAAGGGGATCTCTGAGAAACACTACAGTCACAAGTTCAGTGGAAATTTACATTAATATAATAAAAATTTTGAAAGTACTGCTCAGTCTATGTGACACTCACCTCAAAGAAAAAACGGCAAGAGAGAACATAAAAACCATCCCTCACAGAATACAAATCTAAGTAAATTCCCCTTCAATTCAAAT
Source organism: Hippolais icterina (assembly GCA_013400075.1). Lineage (NCBI taxonomy): Eukaryota > Metazoa > Chordata > Aves > Passeriformes > Sylviidae > Hippolais > Hippolais icterina. The sequence goes on along the minus strand of VWYN01018272.1, from coordinate 499,231 downwards.
TGCAGGTTCACATTTTCAATTTACCTCTTTCCCCTTCCACAGGGAAAAAAAAAATCCCACAACCCATCTTTCCACTGAGCTGCAACACAGCTTTATGCATCTATAATAGAAGAGATATTATCAGAGGGGAGAGGATAATTGCATTCAGAAGGCTGTATATTTCAAAATACCTTAAAGCACATTTAAAACCATTTTTCAGTGTGGTCAGAACAACTGAGGCATAAAAAGAGATATGATTCTGTACACATAGATAAAATTTCACTATTTTCACTGCAGAGAAGATGATGTTTCTGTCTCTGAAGAATAAATGCACTCAGCAAATTACAGGTGCAGCTGACAATAAGCCCATTGTTCCAGAGCCCCTCCTTGAAAAGTGTTATTTCCCAGATGTACTGAGAAAAGTCACAACAATCTTTTGTCCATGTTCACCCAAGAGCCTTTACTGGTACTTTGCAGCCACATCCTCAGCGGATCATGTCAACTGTTTCTTCCTCAGCCACAACATCTCACTTTATATGTGTTTGATGAGGAGTTTTAGGCTGAAAGGGGAATTTCAGCAACTAAAAATTAGCTTCATCAATTGTAACTACAAAGGGAATTTTAAAGTAGAAAAATACAGTTTGTTCGAATCAAGGTTGAGCTTGTACCAGGGAAAAACCTTTTACAGAGCAGATCTTATGATGCAAGTATCTTATTATTTGCCTTGCACGGCAACTAGAAACTTCCATGGTAGAGTTTTAGCATCAGTTTGTAATACCTACTATTAAAAAATCAGAATGAAGTACAAAAAGTGGAAAAAGTGACCAATTAACTACTTGCATAGGTTCCAAATTGTAATTAGCTGTGGTAACCCGAATAGTAAAGGGGACATTTCCTTCCTTTGCCAAGTTAATTCAGATATAACTACAAGTCTTGCAATGCCACTGTCTCTCCACTGATCTGTGACCATCACTGCTAACACTGGAATAAGGGAACTTGACTTCACAGGTATCTACCAGCTCCATAATTCCCATCAAGAGTGTTGTCTATGTGCATATCCCTCAGTACAGGTACAGTACATGACTGAAATTCATGGGGGTTTTCAATCCACAACCCTGTAACTTGCGTGTTATTACACTGTTTATGCCAAATCCTGACCTCCACACCTGCTTTTATCTATACTTTAAAGTTCAGCACCAGTTTAAAAACCAGTTTAAGAACAGGCTGTGCCTCTTTCTATTCAATCAACAGTCTCTTCTCTGTATGTCTAGAGAGACTCCTGGTATAAACCTTTGTTTTGTCCAAAGATCTCTTACAATGACATTAATTATGTCACAAAAGGCCACAATGCAAAGTATTTTCACTTTGCTTACTCTTGTATTTGATAACATTTGGCTTGAAGTTCATTACAAGACTGTCTCAAGTGGGGCAGTTCTTCCTTGTGTGCTGCTCTCCAAGAGAGCAAACCCCATGCTTTTCCCTGGGGTACATCCAACTATTTCCTGGGAGCAACAGCAACAGCGTAAAAAACATAAGAAAATCCAGGTAAGCATTTGTTGACAGGGGAAGAGAAGGGAAGGGCTGGTTATGCTTTGTTGGTGTGGTGATCTAAAAGACTTGTAATTATGAGCACAGAAATAACCAGTGAACAATTTTTAACTTTTCAAATCTGGGCATAAAATTCAACCAGCTGCTACCCCCCCAAGGACATCCTTTTTGAAACTAGTCAACAGAAAAAGCAACAAAATCCAGCCAGAATTCTCCTCTGACACCAAAAGAATGCAGCTCTGTAAAACCATCTCTCTTACCAGCTTACCAGAACAACAGCAAATAACCCTTTGCACTCCAAGTGACAAAATAATAAGCAGACTGACATCAAATGTTCTAAGGGGAGCCCACTTGGCGTAGGTATGAATACCAGAAATGTTTCAGCCTGGGGAGTCCCTGGAACGATTTGATATCCTAGTGCAGAGCATTCCTTTGTATTTACAGTATTAAAGGGCTTACTCTGCGGCAGCATTCAGAACATGTATCCATAATCCTGCTGGAATAGTAACTGCATGGAAGCACAACCTACATCCACCCTGACAGCAGAAAGGTGGGCAGACACTGACTACACAGAAAGAAAGTCCTTGACCTGTTTAAGCCATTGTTCCTTACATCAATTTAAAATTCATTAGCTTAAATTAAGGATGTCAGCAACTTTTTATTTTATCTGTTGTTCTGGAGGTGGCCCTGGAGGAGTGTCAGAAGGACCATCTGTCATTGAACTTTCCCATATAATTCTTTCAACAAACATTTTAACATTAACATTTCCACACCTATGCAGTCAACCTTCAGATAAACATTAGCTAAATCTCACCAAAGTGAAACAGCTTCATAAATCCTTCTCCTCACTTCTGCTCATAAACATCTCCTTTCCTCCTAGCCTTGGTACCGCCCTTGAAAGTTAACTCTTGGCAGAGCTGGGTAATGGTTGAACTCAAAGGTTTTTCCAACCTAAATGATTCTGTGATTTCTCCCCATGCTGCCCAGCTAGCGCTATCTCCCTAACACATCTACAACTGGTAATTTTTGGATTCCCCTCCCTGCTAAACCCATTCACTTGGACAGCTGAAAACTTCTTTGAGTGTCCTTGTCCAATCCTCACCAGCCCAGCATCTGTTTCAAGACAAACTGGAAACTTGTCTCAACTTCAACTTCTAACTTTATTCCCTTTCCATTTGCTTTGCAGAAGGGAGTCTCCCTTCTCCAAGAAAGTGTCTCACATTAGAAGCTGGAGCTTCTTCAAATTAATGACGTTATTTAACTGGTTTTTTAGTATATTTTTGTAGGTGGCACTGCTCAGTTAATTTTTTGCAGAGGAATCTACTTAACAAAGAAGGGGGCAAACTTTACCAGAACGTTACCATGAAGTGGGTTTGCACTCCTCCACAAAGAACACAGTGCCTCGTGGAACACACCAGACTGTGAGCTGAAGAAGCACCACACCCCTTCACACTTGGCCCAGCTCTCTTCCTGCAGAGCTAAGCATTTTCTCTCTCAAAGGATACTCTTTAAAACTCACTCACCTCCACCAACAAATAACACTTTAATCTTTTGTGCACTTACAGTGCATCCTTTTGTTTCCAGCAGACAAAGTAAGGAGCAGAATGCCCCCCTTCCTCCCTGAACACCACTCTTCCCGCTCCCCAAGGAAACCTTTCACCCTTCCTCAGCCAAACCCCAGCTCTGGAAGCTGTTTCCCAGCTGTGCTCCCACATAAGGATGTACTCACTAGGGGTCATTGGTGAATCGAGGAAGCCGTGGCTGAGGGAACCCATAGAGATGACAGTAGAGTACATCAAAGCAGTAGCAGCACATCTCTGCTGTCACCACCAGGTTCTTGGTGCTGTTGGCAGTTCCATTGGGCCGAGTAAGTGGGCTCAGAGCTCCTGAAGTGGGATTCATTCGAGTAATTGGGGAATTTCCTGGGCCCAAAGTCAAGTCAGATACGTTCTCCCTTCCATTATTCCCATCTGTATGCTGGTGGTTCTGAAGAGGACCTGAACTGGAGCTTGGTACAGTTGTGGTCTGATTCCCATGACTGTGCGTTCCACTCCCAGACAATTTGGGCTTCTTCACCCCACAACAGCCAGCTGCCAGCTTGGGCTCAAGTGGAGGAACACAGCGTCTTTTTCCCATCCTGCTTCAAAACTCGCTGCCTGGAGCACTGCAGAACCCTGGCATGGAGGGGTGGGGAGGGGGGAAAAGTATTACACAAAGAGTTACAGGTGAAAAACCAACAGCTGCTTCCTTGCTTCTGCTACAGAGGAAGAAAACTCTCCAAACCACATGACCAAACACAGCAATAAAGCCAGTTCAGCAGAATGGGTATTTTCACACATAAATTGGAAGAGTATGGACACAACATGCATGCAATCACACTTTCCAAGGTATTGAACACTTTAATAGGTGGCTCATCACAAAAAAACATAACCAGACATCTCATAAAAAGAACAAAACTGTGGGAAAGCAGAAGGAAAAAAGACTTGGGATTACAAATACACCCTATCCATTACTTTTCCTGCTCACCCATTCCTCCTCAGTCAATGCCTGTACCAGTGGCAAAAAAAGTGCATTTCCCTTCCCTGGTTCTGAGCGCTAATGACAGCAGCCCAAAATGACACTTTTGGGGTTGGACTCCCAAGGGTGTTGCCCTTGATTTAGAACTGGCAAGATCAAAGAGGAGCTAAAAGCACTGAAACCACCATTTTCTAAACAACAGACTATTTTCCAGACCACAAACTGGAATCTGCGTTTACTTTCTGGGGCTGGGTCAATGAATACAGCTCCCAGATAAACATGCAGAGGGTACAGGCAAGATGTGCATGACAGGAAGAGCTGAAGCTGAAGCCAGCACGGTCTGAACAGAGGAAAGTGATAATAGCAGGAAACAGGCACGGTATGAAAAACCCAACAACCCAGAACAGTGCTTTGCCTGCAAAGACAAGAATATTAGCTCATGCACCACAAGAAGGCGAGGAACAAACACAGGGAGGAAAGGCTGTGCAGACAGAGATGAACAAACATGATAGGCAAGGATTACAGGTCAGTGGCAAGAACTCAAAAACCAACATCACCGTGAGATCTGAATACAGCAGGGGGGAGAAAACCAGTCTGTCAAATGGGGCTCAAAGCACGGGCACGTGAGTCACAGAGCACCACGGGTGACCGAAGTCACACTCAGCTCTCAGAACAGCCCTCCAACCCTCCCAAGCTGAGAGCACAAACAGAGTACCGGGGTACGGGGGGGTGATGGATGACACGCACTGAAATCCAGGCTGTGACAACTCCCTCCCTTCTCTGCACGTGCAGAGACAGGAAACTTTATTCATGAAGTTTCATCGGTCAGAGCAGGAGTCACAGGACTCTGAACCGAACCAGAACCGGTGTAAGGGGTGTTGAGGGGTGCACCTCCCATGCCCGCAGTGCTTGCTCTGCTTAGGAATCCTCACCTCAGGGTTTTAGAAAAACCATAAGGAGCAATTTACAAGACTTAAGGAAAATGATAATTTTTCCTTTGATCTCCACTTTTGCAATAACAATTAAAAAAAAAAAAAAGGGAAAAGAAACCAAACCAGGCAAAAGAAAAGCGTAACTTTGACAAAGCAACCAAGAAAACTCTTCAGTGCCTATTAAAAGTAACCTGCTCTGGCTCTGAGGGTGCTGAGCCTTACCAGCCTTCCCCGGTTACCGCTGACGGCTCAGCCGCATTGGGGAGAATAAATCATTATTTATTTATTTGGAAGCACAACACTTGATTAAAGATCGGAGACGTGGCAGGGGCAGGGGGGAGCTTCCCTCTATTCTCCCCTCCTCTGCAGCAGGGGCCTAACAAAGGCGGCCGCTCGCCTCCAGCCCCGCTTCCCGGGAGCGCCCCGCGGGCGGGCGGAGGGCACACCGGGGCACCGCGGCGGCGGCGGGGCGAGCCC
>VWYN01018272.1:472148-493640 GCA_013400075.1 Hippolais icterina | reverse complement strand
CCGGCGGGCGGGGAAGCGGGCAGGGCCCGCCGCGGCCGGGGCTTCCCGGGGCGGCCGGAGGACCGGAGCGAGGCCGCGGGCAGGTCCGCCGCTATCCCGGCAGCCTCCTCCTCCTCCTCCCGGCCGTGAGGTAATGAGGGACGGACACTCATAGTCCGCCAGCCTCCCGGCGGCGCCAACCCAACCAAGGCCCCAGGGCGGCCGCTCTGCCCCGCAAGGGAACCATAGAGACGCGCGCTTCCGCGCCCTCCCCGTCACGTGAGCATGGCACGTGCGGGAACAAACAGTTCCGGGGACGGGGACGGCACCCGGCGGCAGTGCCGCGCTGCCATTGGCCAGCCGGAGCGATGAGGCATTAGGGGGCGGGGCGGCAGGCGGAGAGCGTCCATTGCGCGGCTCGAAGCGGGGGAGTCCCTTTACTACTCCTGCCCCCCCTCGCTGCTCGGAGCGTTGGTCTGGCCCGGCGCGCTGAGGGCCGGTCGGAGTGAGGGGAGAGCGGAGTCCCGCTCCGGCCCTGACGGCCAGCGGCTCTGGGCGCTGCAATGGCTTTAGTTATAGTTTAACATATTCATGGCAGAGCCATAGATACCACAACGGCATCAATGCAAAAATTACTTTTTTAGTATTGCCAACTACCAACGGGGCATCCAAACCCCTCCCTCCACCCTTCACCATGAAAACCAAAGCAGAGAAGTAGTTACTACGTCAAGGGTTTTAGGACATCTAGCAGAAATAGAGGCTCTGCATTCCACCCTGGGAGAATTCTCTGGCAGTGGCGGTTTGGAGTCACTCAGGGTTGTGGCTGTACGAGGTGCACTTGGCATCCATAAGGGATGGGACAGAGAAAACCACAGCGCTCATTCCTAACTGCCTTCCAACAACACCGGTGAAAACACCTGGGCAAAATGAAGAGCAAACTTCGCATAGCCCAGAGTACCCACACTGCACATTTGACCCCAAGAGACAAACTGGCTGAACCCTTTCAAGACTGCAAAATGGAATTTATGCCATTTCTCATTGAAGCTTAAGCAATAAATAAGAGGCATAAAAATGTGAGCTGCAGAAATCTGGTTGAATGTCAGTGGATCTTACTGTCTGCTATAGAATAGATTCACAGAATGGTTTGGGTAGGAAAGGACTTTCAAGCTTGTTTTGTTCCACCCCCTGCCATGGGCTGGGACACCTTCTACAGTTTGCTCCTGGCCTTCAACATTACAGAATCTACGTGGTTTCCACAGCACAAAAGCAGCACTGTAATTACTACCAATCTAGTGTTATGGAACAGCATTATCCTTTTAAGTCTAGTTGGCAGCCTTGAACACCAACTAAGGTTACAAAGAACTGGCTGAGAATACCCAGAAGAACAGATAAAGAGTGAGTTCTTAACTTTCACAGTGTTTAAAAGAATCCTTCCCTCCCTTCTTCCCCCCCACATACCTCACTCTTTGCTGGTACTGCCTTGGATTGCACCTAAAACCCCTTTGCCAAGATATGAAACAGTTCCCAACCCTATAAAAGTCCACTTCATAATCACCAGAGAGCTTCTTGTAGAGTCCTTAGGAACCTGGGAGTGTTGGTGCTGTGTTTTATTACCCTGACAACATCAAATACTTGACCAGTTGTGCATGTTCTGTTCCTGAAGCACAAGAAATATGAGGTGATTGCAGCAGTTCAATTCCCACCTTTCTCGTCTTACCTCTGCTTTTAATTGCAACATGCACACACAACTACTGTAACTTTCTTAATATGGAAGTTACAGTATCATTATATTAGAATTGCATGGTACGATGGAAATGGTTTCATTTGAACAAGCAAAATCAAGTTAATATGAAAGACTACCATCCAAAGCTGAAATAAACTTGGTTTGCATGTGTTAAAAAAACCCAAAACAGTGTGAATATGGACATTCTACTTCTTGAATTATAAAAATTAGGAAATAGGAATAAATACTGTATTTTTAATCTAAGTTCTGAAAGAACTCAGTTCTGAATAAAGGCAAGATAACAGCACTGTAATTGGACGAGCAAAAGAATATATTCTTAACAGAGTTAGTTCATGACACTGAAGTTTCCTGCTGAGGAGACTAAAAATGAACCAATTTAGCATTTTTTCTAAAATATTAAGGTTAAATGCACAAGTGCATGGGGGATAATCCATATTTCATCTTTAGGACGTGAACTGGGAATTGCATTACTCACCCTCCACAGCACAGGGTGCTGGCTGGTTCCCAACATGCTTTCTTCTCCTCTCAGGCTTCTTCCAAAGCTTCGTTTTCAAGTTTACAGCTTGAAGAGTTTCACTGGTACAAAGGTACACAAACTGCTCACATACAAAACCCTCCAATTCCTTTATTCATGTTTTCAGGATGTGGTACGTACAATTAACATTACACCAGCTACAGCACCTCTGCTGCAAGAGGTACCTCAACACAAGTATCCCAGAGCACCAACACAGACACAGACACTACAATATCACTTTGAAATTATTTCCCCCCTCCCCCCCATTTTTTTATCCTTTTTTTTTTATCTTGACAGCTAGGACTTCTGAGCTGTTGGAGATTCTTTGTGGCAGATCCCCTAGTGCAGTGGCACTGGTATAAGAAGGCTGCTTTAGACACTGGAAGGTCAGAATGAGAACTGAATGGTGAAACTGAAAGAGGTGCCATTTCCACTGCTGGAAGCTTGACTGCTGTCTGGGTCCATAGCTGTGTGTTAGCCTCCTGGAGTCCCCTGCACAACCTCCTGCCTTACAGGTGTGTCCATACCTGACACAACAGGAATTAAACAGTGGGAAAGACTTTAAAAAGGGATGAGCCTGAGAGAAATCTTTGTTCATTACGACAAGTCAAGGACAATCCCTTCAGGTCACCAGGCTTCATGTGTCCATCTGTTCCCTAAACTCATCCTTTTTTATTCCGATGCTCTGCTTAAAAATAAACCCAAACTACAAAAAGGTTCAGCTCCGTTCTGTACACGTTCTCCACTTCCAAAGTCATTAGTCTGCGTTCAAACCTTCTCCTTTCGCTTCAATTTGGACACTTTCTTGACAGTTCCATTCTTGTTTAGAAGCTTCAAAACACGATCCTTGTGATCCAAGACCTTTAGCATGGAGTCTCGAGCCTCATTGATTTGATCCATCACGAGTTTACACCTCTGCATGTTCCCCTGAAAGGAAACACTTGTCATTAACCGCAGAATGCCTGCTCTAAGCAATGCCTTTCCACTTCCCTACTTGTGCCCCTTGTAACTGCTGACACAGGAAGTGAACCCACGTGGGGTTATTTTAGGTCAGCTTCAGCTTTTACTAACAGCAGTGGGGTGCCTTTTAACTAAGGGTACGGTTTTGGGTTGAGAGGCCACAGGACCTACCTGTATCAGCTCATTGATTCGATGCAAGTCATCGTCGGTCGCTGCCTTCTTCTTAGGAATGAGTCCCTCCTGCAGGGCAGTCAGTCTCTCATACACATCGTGCTCCAGGTTTGTCTAAAAGACATCAGCCCTTCATGAGAAGGGTCACTGCCAGGCTGGCAAAGACTCGCCCATGTTAACAAAGCTACACAGAAACAGTGACAATCCATTCCCCTCTCAGCTGCTCTCGTCAGTGATTCAGAAGATGGAGCCTCTGACAAAATGTGGCACTACCATTCCTTTTAACATCCTATTTACAGGATTGCTCCTCTTCTGAAGAAACATAGATCCTACCACAACTGCTTCCCCTACTGCTCACAATACTATTCCAGGAATGCAGAGGTTTTGGGGAGTTTGGTGCTAAAATGCAGAGCACCTACCTCACCCCCAACCTGAAACAGAAGCATCCAGGAATGTGGATCAGTGCTGCCTCCTCAGATCAGCCGCACCATCCCAAACAGACGCTTCTTCAGACCTGTGCATCAGCGGGAGGGAGTTGCCAGTTTTGATCATCTGTACAAAATACATCAGCTCTTATGTCTGGATCAAAACCAACACTCCAAATTTCCAAGCCACTTATGCCACATTCCTGAGAAAGGGGAAAGCATGTCCCACTCCCTTTGGGCACTATACACCAGCTCCTTTAGGGCATCCCAATGTACTGAGTTTGTAAAAATGTCTTCCTGTCTTACACAGCTTCATGTTCCCCCATGTTGCAGGAAGCTCCAAGCCCCATGCACCTACCAGCTGTAGGAGCTGCGCTGCACAGAGATGAACCTTCCACCCTTGTGCTCGACAGGACACACCCTTCTGATTGGCAATCTCTTGCAGCATGGCCTTCTTCTCTTCTGTCGCCAGGAAACACAAGAATACAGTACTCAAACTTCAGGAGCTGGCCAGCCCTCTCTTCTCAAACAACAATAACCCAAGTTCTGCTCACCCTACACCCCGATAAATGACAATGAGCAACATTTTGATTCAGACAGGAAAGTGACTTTCCATCTGCCATGTACCTGACTGCTGCTCTAACAGGTTATCTGTACTTCCAGAAAGATTATATCATAATCCGTTTTTTTTCTCATTTAAAGAATGTAGTGCTCAGTGTTTCAAACACCTGGCACAAACAAGTAAATGCTCCACCTTGTACTACTTCTACTCTCTCTTAGATGTTATTTGCACAGTTGTGAAAACTCGGTTTGCTTAAAAATTCTAAAATACTAGCTAAAAAGTCTGGTAGATTATTTGACCTCTGTTTTCCTTGTATTAGGTAAAAAAGTCTTCTTTAAAAGCCCATTTGTTACTTGACAAGACTAGTTACACTAAATATAGAATGTTTGTGATTAAATTGGCAAGTGTGAGGTAGCAAATGAGAAAACTCAGCGGCAGCCTATCGCCACAGCACGCCACTTTTATGAGGACACCTTTTGTGAGCAAGTTTCTATCACTGCACATGAGCAGATCCATCAATAACCACAGCATTTTTTCATTTACAAAAGTACAGGTAATCCTGTGTGGCCCCTTCCCTTCCCCTGTGTCCCCTGCAGAGGCTGACCTTTGACACGGACGTCGCTGTATCTCTGGAAGTGGTGGTAAGCGGCTTTCCAGGGGTTGCGGTAGTGACGGAGCAGGGTGATCGGCGGCCTGGGACGCACAGGGACGTATCTTACACCTTCCTCATCTACAAAAGGATCCACAACTGCGTTAGCATTGAGCAGGGGAAGCACGTCAGCAGCCACAAGAACTCCAGCAGCAGATCACTAAGTGCCACCTCATATAAAATGTGTGTTGAGAAAATTCGTTTTCCCTGACATTTTCCCAGCCTTATACAAAAGTGGTGAGGAACAGATACTTGGATTCTCTACTACTCATATTTGGAAGTGGGAATGTGACAGAGCACCTTCTCTGAGAAACAAACAGAAGAGAAAATACAGACCTCTGAGTAAGAACAAAGACATCAGAGATGTCATTACCTATATACTCCTTTGGAGGAGACTTTCGCTTCTCTGCCTTCACCAGCAGACTTTTGGCAGTGGATTTCTCATCATCAGTGCTGTTTGTTTCCATCATGTCCCCTTCCTCTGTGGAGATGACATGCTGCTGCTTACGGGGTTTCTTCCTTGGTGAGGCACCGGGTGGCAAATCACTTGGAGGCATGGAAAGATTGTTGGCCAGCAGTGCCAAAGACGGAGACACAGTACTTGTAGTCAAAGGAGGGACTGCTGAGAGGAAGGAAAGAGAAGAACCCAAACTATCAGCATTGGGAGACAATGCATTGTTTGAATACTACCTCCAAAAGTAGTTCCTGTTTCAGCACAGTGCGAGAAGCGTGACGTCTACCAACAGGCAGCAGTAATTATTAGGACAAGCCTATAGTGTCCCATATACATCAAGAATGACAGCAGAGCCAATTGTCCCTCAGTTGCTTCATATTTGAAGCTTATGTTAGTTTAATGTTACAAAAAGGACTCATGCTAACATCTGTCTGTGTTACTGTAAAAAACCCCTCTGTATGTACACCAGCACAGGTCACTGTCATAGTAAGCAAATCCCTACTCTCTCGTGATAGGAGAGTCAGATGGAATCAAAGCAGGACTGTAGCACTCTTCTTGCAGGAATCTGTTTGTACTGCCAAGCTCCCAGCACTGCTCAGCAGGTCACTGCACCAACCAACACACCTGTGCAGCTGGCAGCAGTGTGGCAGGCAGTCTGAGGGAACACTCCCTGAACTAGGAGGAACAATCAGGCATGACCAAGGCTGCAGCACAAAATTTCTGGGATGGGATCTCTTTACAATTTGGCCACAAATGCCAGGAAGAGACAGAAGAACCCGAAAGAGCTCAAAGCTATCTGCCCATGCTCCAGACACATCTGCAGCAACGAGTACCTTTCTCACAGGACAACACACAGCTTCAAGGAGAGTGATAAAACCAACAGCTAAACCTGAACTCTGAAACCCGTGAATGTGGGATGCATTCCTATCACTTTGCCACTATATAGTGCCCAATAAGATCCGTAAGGATCTGAATGTATTGACCATGCCATTTGATAGCAACTATGGCCAAGCTGGATAAGTAAGGCAATATAATGAACATTTTTAGAAGTTCTAGAGAAAAATATGTATGAATCACATGAGGATCCTAGGAAGTCCTACTCTGGCCATGAATTCCTCACGTACAAGGAAGGCCACTGGACCTGAACAGTAGGATTTGTAAACAAACTGAATTTAACTGAGCTGTTCTCTAATATGTTGGTACCACTGCTGAACATGTGCATTTTAGGCAAGGAATTCACACAGACTTGGAGTTGGAACATTTGAACATGAACAAAGCAGCCACAATAAGAAGTGATTTCATGGCAGATTAGGAAAAATGCAGAAAAGATCTTTATAAAACATATGGGAACGATGGTGTTCTGTGCTACTGTGGAAGAGATGTCCTTTCATTTTCAAGATGAAACTGTTGAAATCCTCCTAATTCCTCCACCGTCTCAAAACCAGAAAAACCAACCTAATGTTTCTCAGCCACCTACCAGATACAGGTCGCATGATGTCCATAGGCTCCATTTCCTCCTTGATTTTGATCTCTGGTACCACAGGGCCCAGCACGGCTGACAGGGCCCCGCTCATGGTGGATGGAGGAGCAGGTGCTGCCACTATGGTGGTGGAAGTCGGGGGAGCAGCAGGAACAGCCCCTGGAATGGTGGCCAGCGCTGCTGCAGGCTGTGAGGTGGGGCTGGCGGCCGCGATGATGGTGGGAATGGCAGAGGGGGGCTGCTGGGAGCTCGGGGGCACCGTGATGGTGGGCTGCTCTCCCCCTTGGTTACACACTGCCTCCATAGACACAGGGACTGGAGTGGCCATGGACACGTGGATTTCAGGCTTTGGCTTGCCACTGCAGCACAAACAAAAGCAAAGCAAAGGGAAGTGAGCTGTAGCTCGGTTGTGAGCACCCAGCACAAAAGCAATGAGCCAAACTGGAGTCAGGCTATCCAGTTTTTCCTGCACCCACTTGGGTCAGTTAAGTGTTTTAAGAACACGAGAAGGCTTAATCTCAGTTATATTTCCTCCTCCACTCCCTTTCTAATCCTTTGTATTGATTACAGATACTACTTTTTTTCCATTCACTGTGATAAACAAATCTCATGCCTAATTCCAGGTAACTTCAAAATACTTGTAAAAGGACGAAAAGTTTTAAAATGCAGCCAAGAAGAACTTTTACCCAAAAGTGTATTGGCCCTATCCTCTGCAGGAGCTCCCACTGTGGCTTGCAGTTATAAAACAACAAATTGTAAAGCCGCTGAACTCAAATGAAGCAGGGCAGAAGTTGCATTTACCTTTCCTCAGCATTAATTTTCAAGTACTATAGAAAAAAATTCTGAGGGCTACCTCCCCTTACACTAGCAGACAGTTTTTATTTATTTCTGTGAAAGCTCATCACCACAGCTTTTAAAGGTAATTTCCTCAGCTTCACAAACAGCAGAACTTGTCAAGGCTGTTTGAGTTTGTCGCAAATTCAAAGTAGATTCTCTTTCCCAAAAGAAAGAAAAATGCGCCAATAGCCTAAGAACACAACTCAAACAAATATAATGGAACTATTATGCTGCAGTTGGCTATTTCCTAAAGTCTTACCCAGCAGGCCTTGGTGATCCAGACGTGCTTCGCATAGTGTTCTCCACACGTGTGCTGGCCACTTCAGGTGGCTGAGGGGGAATTAAGCTTTTCCGGACTGCAAGCCTGAAAGAGATAAGACAAATGTAGGATTCCCACCTCCCTGGTGCAAAGCCAAACACCCCTGAGAGCAAAGAAATCAGCTCTCTTACACAAACCAGGACAGGAGTTATGGCTGCTCTCTGTCCTCAGGGTAACCGATTCACTACACAAAGAGTCTCATTTTACTTTTCAAATTAGGCATTTTATTTTCTTTTAAAATAAAAGGTTAGTTGCTCTGGCCTAGTCTCACCCAATTTAGGGCTTCTCCAAGAATGCCAGCTTTACTTTCATCCCATCAGTGAGAACACTTTGCTGCAACTACCAGGCTCCAGCAGTAGACAAAGGGGTCTGGCCATGGCGCTGTCCGGCACTCCTGCTTCTGAGCAAATAATCTGGAACTGAACAGTGCTCAGATGGGCATCTGCTCCCTTTAGCTGGACCCAACAGTCACAGCCTGACTCCAGGACCTCAAGGCTTGAGTGTGGATATTAGGATGCTAAGGCTGACTAAGGTATTGTACAGACTATTTAGTCTCCTGTGGGACTGAAAGTCAAATTGCTGTCCAAAATAATCAGCCTCTCAAATGGAAACAGTCTTTAGTGATCTACTTGACTCTTAAACATCTCTTTCAGTTTTACAGCCTGCAGCTTCTCTGCCTTAAAAAAGGTTTCCACCCACATAAAAATATGCAATTTTAATCTCACAGGACACATTATTCCAAACGTTTTCAGTTGCTAGTTGGGAGGAAATGCATTGTTAAAGAGACAATTAACATTGTCTTTAACATTGTTAAAGACAGCAAAAGCTGTCTCTTGCCTCTTTATTAAGGCACTTAAAAATAGACAGGCAACATAAAATATTTTAAGAGTTTAAGTTACTCACTCTTTTTCTAATCAGATTTCACAGCAGGGTACTAATCCTATTCTTTCCACTCATCCACATATTCTTCCAAGAAAAGCACTGAAGACAAAGCACCCAATTCTAGTTTTAGTAGACTATGAACTCTTTCTTCTTATCACACTAAGCAAGTAAGCCTCAAATCCACTTTCCCTCGAAAGGTCACTTTCATGACCTAGGAGACAAACTGTCCTTCTTCTCATTTTATTACTGACACTACAGAAAACTATATCCTGCCCTGGGGGAGGAAAAGAACTGTTTCACTGATCAGTGGGTTACTTGGAATCACTGCTGACTGAACAATCTGCTAGAGTATTCCTTATCTCCACTGAAATGATTGCATTTGGCTGGGCTGGATTGCACCAAGTGTCACCCATGTGTCACCTTCAGTGCTACTCACCCATCCGTGGTTGGTTTCTTGCGAAGGATGCTCGGGCGTGGGGAGGAGCCCTGGGCTGGAGCACTGGCACTGGCACTCTGGTTGTGGGTTTGCACAACTGTAGTTGCTGCAGAAGCAGTGTTGAATGTGTTGCTAATAGGATTGGCGACAATGGTGGCTCCATCTGCCAAGACTACTGCTGGGAAGGATGGACATGGACACAGCAGAGACGAAAACAGAGAGTGGAAAGCAGCAGTTACTTAACGGAATGTGATGACAAAGCAGGTGTCTGCAGAACATATGTTGTCCATTCTCTGAAGTCCCTCAGCCTCTAACTGCAGTGTTTTCAGACTCCTTTGTAAGCAGTGACTTTGCCATGAGCAATCTGATCACAGAACTTTCCGCAGCGAAGACAGAAACTACCTCCTGCCTCACAGCTGCATCTAGGGAAATCATCTTTTCCAGAAGGCCAGGAAAAGGCAGAAATCATTAGGGAGATCACCAAGACAATTGGGTCAACAGAGCAACACTTCTGGTAAGAGCCCACATGGCAACATGTGGCAGCTGTATGTAAGCTACATCAGCTGTGTTTGCATTCTGACCTTCTGCCAGAGCCTGTTTGGCCAACTGAAGGATGCAGAGCATGTGGACAGCCAGGAAGTCACTGTGCAGTGCCTGCAGCATATTCTCTTGGACGCTGTATCCCATTCCTTCAGTAAGTTGTTGGGGTTCATCAGACCAATCATTTTGTAATGAAAGATGGTTTCTGTCACCACTCAAGGTCAGGTTATCAACAGAAGAAGGTACCTGGCTGAATTCTAATTGCTCCTGGGATCTAATTCACAGCTGGCAAACTTTGCTCACTTGTAAATTACTTTTCCTACAAGGCCTTATTGAAGGCATTTGTTGAAGCTCAGGCACTACCAGTCTTTTCCACTGAAGTAAATCAAATCAATCCATCCCATCCAAGGCTACCCACACGCTCCACCTAGCAGGCTTCATAAATAAATCAGTTCAGAAACAGGCTGCTGGGAGAACATGTGCAGGGATGTATTCAGTGTCCACCTCTGGACTGCAAAGACTGTAACAACATTGTCAGTCAGGGCCAAATGTGCAGGACAACAGCTCAGCTGCTCTGTCTCGCTCTGAAGTGAGGACTTGGCTGGTTGCTCTTACCTGAGGTCTTGGTGTCGCCCGGTGGCTGCTGGGCACCGATGGGTGCTGGCTGCAGCCCCTGCGCACCCATGGGTGCAGCAGGGTGCAGTCCTTGGGTGCCAATGGGCGCTGGCTGTATGCCCTGGGCACTGATGGGGGCTGGCTGGATGCCCTGGGCACTGATGGGGGCTGGCTGGATGCCCTGGATGTGCCGGGCGTGAGATGCATCGACTGTCATCAGCTGCATGGGGTTCAGGTGCACTGTGGAGGCCACTCCCACACCGGTCTGAGCTGTGATGGCCGAGTTGGGCGCCTGGGCTGAAACTGGGAGCAACACACACACCTCACTAGCACGTCACCTCGGTTTCCCCTACCACCTCTGGCTCAAATACTAACTTTTCAAAGACTTTTTTTTTTGCTTTGAAAAATTAATTTGCCAGTCTGCTTGTTGCAGTGATAAACATGAGAGTAGAGAAGATGGTCTGCATTACTGTTGATTTTGATTGCATTTTAAATTTCAAATTGCAGCAAGACAGAAGAGATCAGTTTAAGGTCTGATCTGATTTAAGATCAGTTAAGTTTTGAGTCTGCTTTTAGGTAGACTCAAATTGCAGGCTCAGAAAGCTGCTCTCTGTTTTTGCTCACTATCTTATTTTACAATGCTTGTAAGTACCAACACTTGGCTTTTTTTCCTGCTTAAAAAATAGATTAAAAGTAATCAGAAACCTAAGTAATTTCTTGTCCTCTGAAGTTGACTACAATCTTATGTGGCCTCAGAACAGGGCTCCCAGTTATAGGCTGGATCCCACATCTCAAATGAACACAATTATCTCTTAGTGGCAGAACGATGTTCCCAACAATACACTTTCTCTAAGTAGCTCAATCATTCAAGTAAATTCATAGCTCTAAACAACTATTCCACCCTTTTCAGATCCATTAGACAGTGCATTACAGTTCTCCCATTCAGCACTTAAATAATACTGTTGGACCACTTGCAGACCCTGGATCTCCAGATTTCCAGGCTCTACAGAGCTGCACCAGGATTTCTGCAGCCACACACAGAATGCAAGTGTGAACTTGCCAACAATGGCCTTGCTTGCTAACAGTGCAGAACAAGCTGGGTTTATCATTGTCACAGGATTTCTATCAAGTTCTTGTGCTGACAAGGCACACCAAAAACCGGCGTCAAAAACTGAAACCAGGTCCCTGAAAATGGCTCTGTATATAAACTGTGGCACATTTAATCTTAGTCTAAACACTGTTGTTGCAAAACTTTCTATCCAACAAAATCCTTTGAGGATACTAAGTAAAACACAACCAGCATTTGGAAAACCAAAGCAAATATTCTTCCTCCAAAATTCTGCATTAACCCTCCTTACCTCAGTGATCTTTAAAAAGTCTCCTCTGTACCCTGAGCCAGCTGTGCTCAGCATAGGTGTACCTCCCTCCTAATAGCCTGAATGCTCTAAGTTGCCACCACCAGCTGCCATAATTAATACCTTCTATGGATTCTTCATGTCAATTTAACAAGTAAAATGTCTCTGTGAATAAGCTCCTGATGAAGAACATACATCTGCATTTATACAAATGACCATTAGCCTACCACCACCCCAGTATGCGCCAGAACTGGAACCCTGGACTGTGTGCAATTATGTTCTGTTAGGGAAGGTTTAGAATCGGTATTAGGAGAAAATTCTTCACATAAAGGGCTGTTAAGCCCTGGCACAGGCTGCTCAGGGAAGCGGCGCAATTCCCATCCCTGGCAGTATTTAAAAGATGTGTGGATGTGTCACTTGGGAAAATGGCCTTAGGGGTGCTGGATTAATGGTTAGATTTGATGATCTTAAAGGTTTTTCTCAACCTAAAGAACCCTATGATTCTACACTTTCTCATTCAACAAATGGGCTTTGCCACCTCTCAGTCCTTCTGAAATTCCTCTGTACTGCTCACAGGTAACATGCTGCCAGCAGACACAGATATGCCATGAAAATCCACATTGTGCATGTTCTTGCAGTCTGGAGAGTGGAAATTATCACATTATAGAGAACAGCTCTAAACGACCCAGAAAGGTAAAAACACTCTAGATTTTGTCACAGAATGACGTAAGTTTGGGTTGTGAATCATTTTTTTGACTGCAAATTACTGTGACAGTTCAAATACAATAATTGCTCCATTTTTCAAAACAGAACACTAATGCAAGTGTGCAATGCAAATTAGTTTTTCCCTTTTTGGTTCAGGTTTCTCTCTCAAACTCTACATTCAGATGAAAAGATATTGAAAGAGCTTATCAGAACACCAGGGAATGAAGATGCATCAAAGAGTTGGCTTGGTTTGGAGGAGCCAAACTGTTTTGATTTGTGGACTCAAAACTTTAGCTTATAGACACACAACACCTGGGATATCAAACATAAAACTCCTGAGAAAACTGTTATTAGCTGGATTTAGTAGGCTCTGAAGTAGTTCAGCACCCCTTGTCCACAAGTCTTCCTCTCTGTCAACAAATTTTTGTGACTAATTGTCAGAGTCAAGCACCAATCCATCACTAAAGCATATCCATAGGGTAAAAGCTCAACAAAGGCCCCGAGGCTGCTTGCCCCAAGCTGGGCTTACCTGGATACTGGCGGATGGTGGACACGGAGCTGGTAATGGGGGTGTAGGTGTGGGCAGCCAGAGGGTAGGCAGAGGGGGGGTAGGTAGGTAAGAAATACTGGAACTGGACAGGCACCGACTGCCTACAGGCATCAAAGAGAGCAAGTGTTACACACACGAGTTCAGCAGCCAACCTTCAACCCCTGCCCTTTGGCACTTCCTGTGCCTTCCAATCTCATCTGTCATAAGCTGCCAATTACCTCAGCTATCATAATTGATTCCAAACTACCAAATCCCATCCCCTCCCCTCTCTACAATGTTATTTCCACCACAGCAGAATGCAGAGAAGCAGCAGGGCACTCAAACCCGACTCACACACCCCCTCATTGATGGAGCTGTTAGTTCTGCCCACCTGCTGTCATTTCTGGTTTCCATGGCCACTGGGTTTGGAGATGCCCGGTGGCTGGACAGAGGTATGAGGTTACTCCTCTCTGCTGTATAATCAGACTGGATCCGGGGAGAAGTGTGTGTGATTTGCTGGGGAACCACTTTAGCTGCATAAAGACAAACATGTCATCAATTGACAGTCCAAGGAAAGGCTAGTAAACACTGCAAAGGCAGGATCAATAACCTTATCAAACAAAACAACCAGCACTACTCCCTTCCCTCTCAACCCACAACAACCCACCCCATCCACAGAACCCTTCCTATCCAGAATAGGCCAAAAGAAAAAGGAGGACAAAGCATTTCTCACCAATTTATATCAGAATGGTTGGATATTCTAAATACATATATAAATTACACATGCTAAAAAAGTCTCTTCAGTGATGAGATTAAGTTAATTTTTTTAGTGTCAGCCCAAACCATTCTGATGTCAAGAACAAGTCATCTGAGTTTTGAAAGCAGAGATCAAGGGAAATGAGACCAAGGCAGACAAGTGACTGTGGACAGAGGCCATGAAAAGAAAGAATATAAAAGCTTTAGAAGAAACACTGATGTATGAGATACAATTTCACTCCTTGGAAATTTATGGCTGCAGAAGAGACTACAAGATTTCAAAAGAACAAAGAGGTCAGCAGGAAAACAGATGAAAAAAAGGAAACTTATACACTTCTGTAGGAAACATCTCAGGCATGTTTCACATCCAGGCAAATTAAGTTCCCACCTTTAGACCTTGGTGTTTTACATTTAAGGGAACACACTAATCAAATCCAGCTAGGCTAGTGCTAACACCTCAAGAAACACATGAGCTAACTTAGAAAATCAACTATGAAAGTCACAGACTATCACCAAGCAGTTAAAACTTTCAGAGTATCCAATGCAGATTTTGAAATGCCAAAAGGCCCAAGTTTGTCTAAAAATTCAACAGAAAAAGTAAATGAGCCATTTTATTACCTGCTCCTCCTAGAACATTTATTTCTTCCTGGTATTAAAAAAAATTAGAACAGCAGACCTATTAATTGGTTTCTCCCAGCTTGAACTTATTTTCTTTCCCTCCTTAATTTGCTAACATGCACAAGCACTTCCAGCATACAGAGAAAAACTGAAGCACCAGTTACACACTTTTCTGAGAACTGAAATCACTCACCAACTGGGATGTTTGAGGTCGTGACAGCTGTAGCATGGGAAGAATGTGAGGGCATTGTCATGGTAACAATGGTGCTTGTAGGCGCTTGGGTGTGAGATACGGAACCTGAAGGGAAAAACCAAACTTAACAGGAGATCTTTCTTTGGAGCCCTACCATGCCACTGTATCTACATCCTAAAGAGGACAAAACCCCCAAACTAGACAACTTCCCAGAAGAACCCAGTAATTTCTCTCCTGAAGCCTGCTCATGCATCTCCAAATGCAGTCTTTACCATGAAAAAAGATTTGCTCAAAAATGACGGGGTTCTAAATTCAAAGAAGAAAGCCAACAAAAAGCTACAACCCCCATCCCTCATGATGCTTCCCCAACAGCATTATGAATACTCACCGGCTGTGGTTGCTGAAGCAATGGTATTTGTTGCCAAAATAGGTGCCACAGTTGCTGCTGCCACTGGAGTACCAGTACTGAAAATGGTTTTCTATGAAAAAAAATTCTTAAAGTTAGAAGACTACTACATTTAAAATCTCTATTTAGCATGGAATCATCTTGCACTGACTGTACAGAACATTAATTTTATACTAACTCTTCTCCAAAATTTAACCTTAACTTGCAAGCTGTACACCAAAGAGATCTCCAGAAGCAGCAGGAGGGTTTTTTACTGCTTGCAGCTTTACCTGAGCCATGGTGTGGAGCTGTGGTTTCTGTGTGCCTATGGCAGGGTGTGAGGGCAGCGTGATGCGCGTGGCCGTGTCCCGTGGCTGCGCCGGCCGCTGGATGCTGATGGCTGCAGAGGGGGCGTGCTGCTGGATGGACAGCGTGGGCCGACTGCAGAGGAACAAAAGTGACCATCAGGATAACCATGTGGATACTGAGCATGGAAGATACAACACAGGGACACACATCAGTCTCCTCCCCAGTGACACAATCACATGGCAAAGCAACATCAGGAATTTGAGCTACACTCTTCTGTCCTCATCTGCCCTACATACGCAGTCAGGAGGGCAGTCTTATCATAACTCTTATCAATTCATAAAGGGAACTTCATTTCAGCATTCATGTATCACTTTTCACTGTGTCTTCCTAAAAAATATAGGCCAAATACCCAAAAGTTCCTGCAGCACAAACTCTGCTGTCCAGAGAGCAGGACTTCAAAAGTGATTCATTAAGGCCTTTCCTTCTCATAACACAGAGCAGCAGTTCATGTTTGTACCCATTTTTATTCACAGAACTGGAAGGATTTGCACTGTGCAAGCATTACTATTTTTGTTTTATATCAGCCCACACGTAGAGGATTATCAGCTCTGGCTGATTAACGTCTCCCCTTGCTGCAATTTCTGTCAAATCAGAGCACTGTAGGTTTTACCTGAGGGTTGACTCTGTGGCATGTGCAGCTGTTGTGGTTATAACAGGGGACTGAGCTCTCGTGGCTGAGACAGTTGCCACCACTGCAGGAGGAATAGTGCTTGAAGTTGTCACAGGAGGACGAGACTATTAAAAAAAAGTCAAACAGAGAACATTCAGAAAGGAAAATCTGCTGTTTAAAGAACAACTAGGAATGAATGGTTAAAACTGGCTTCTCTGCACCTTGTCACTAAATTTTGGCACTCAGACGTTTCCAGTCTTTCTGAACTGATCTGCAAGCTCCAAAGCAGAACTGTCCTGCTTTTCAACACACATATAACACAGGAATCAGTAACCAACAAAGTTAACAAGACTCAATGTCTTGAAGGTCTTTAGGAAAAACCTCAAAGGTCAGTTCCCTTCAGAATGAAAAGACATTCCAATCCAAGTATACATCTGAGGTCAGAGCTGATTGGGATCCTAACTGAAAGCACAGTGTGAAGATGTTTAACCCTCTCTTCTAAGGCTGAAAACTAGAACTGCTGTAGGAGAGATCTACAATCTTCTCCTTATACAAAAGCCAAGATATACAGCAGCATATTAGAGTGAGATTTCAAAAATTCTACATCAATTCATATATTGAACAATAAACGAACACCAGCACATTGTACTGGATTTTTCAGACTTTAAAACTCGAGCATGTCTGAATGTTTCTAAGCACTTCGGAGACAGATTAAAACCCACCAAGTCTATGAAGGAAACAGAGAAAATAGACCTGGAGTCTATTTGACAGTAGCTTCAGTGAACAGACAGTGGCAATTAGAGGTTATACATTACAGATGGGTGCCAGGAAGGTTTGGAGCTGGCGGTCAGGGATGTGCAGAGCTGCCTGCTGCTACCTGCCTGGATTGGCTGGTGAATGATGTGCTGAACTGCTGGCTGGGCTGCAGCTGCATTTGGCAACTGGGAGGCTGGTCTCAGGACTGTGGTTACCTTAGAACTGGACATCACTGCAGCAGCTGCTGCACCTGGGGAAGAAACAAAGCGTGTTAAAATTCTGTGCACCCAACAGCTCCACTGCAACCACAGACAGACCCTGACATCAGCTGGTATTTCAGTTCTAATGCATTTCATACTCAGGTCAGTTCGTGTGATGTTGGTGTAAAAATAAGGCTTTCAACAAATATACGTAAGGTTTACAAAAGCATGTGTGGAGGGATAGGTATTATTTTAAATTAATTTGCTTTAGAGATATTTCTTATTCCCCTCTAATAGCCTTGTATTGCAAATCCCATGTTTTCTTATTCCAAGCTATGGTAGTCAGTAGAAATAATTCAGTTTGACTACTGAGCCAATGTGTAAGTAAGTCACTTGATACCAGCAATGATCTCACTGCAGCTGATGGAGTTCAGAAGAAAAATACGTTTGCAAAAGAAGGAAACCAAAAGAACAAGGAAGCATCACAGAAAACAAACCAAACAGCTACACCTCCCCCCAAAAAAACAAGACCAAAATTCCACACCATTTAAACCTGCAATTGATTCATTTGTCTCCTGTCTGATGACTCCTGATCATAATAAATCATGGTAGCAGGCAAATAGCCTTGCAGTCAGCTGATAGACTGGATTGCATACCTTCTTTACATGTCGTCCATTGAAATTACTACCTCAAAAGTTAATACTCAAACCCAGAGAAAAGGAGCAGGGGAAAAAAAGAAAGTGTGTACTGAGAGTCCAAGTCTGTGGCAGCTGTCTCCTCAGAATCAGGTGAACAACACCACTGTAGGTACAGATAAACCTCCACAGTCCTTCCACCTGCTCTAGTTAAAGATTATGTTCTTGCTCATGTCAACTTATTTTTCTTGAGTGAGCAAATAACATTGAGCATAAAAAGAAATAAAACTGACAAATGGTACTTGGAATTCAGATCAATTTAAAGCTGAACTGCAAACCTAACCCGTAAGACTTTGAAAGCAAAGCTGCAGTCAGAAATCTGACAGGCTGTACTGAGCACAGGGCTGCATTAAGGGGCTGATCTCCTGTTTTACAAGCTGTAGCACCCAAAACCCTGGGAAACAAGAGCCTGTAGTTATCACCAGCATTTCACTCACAGGTAAACACTAACGCACACAGTATGATGTGTTAGCATGCATAACAATGCATGAGTGGTCCTGTGACAGGGAGATACAAGAATGAGGCTCACCCCTGCCACAGGTAAACAATATTTGCTACTCAGAATGTACATGACATTTTGCAAGGCAGGTGAGTCTCTACCAGTGGATATTTTTTCTTGAAAATGTTGATTGTTTTAACAGCAAAGAATTAGAATAGCAGACGTGCTGGTATCTGCCAGCATTTTAACCACTGTCACAAGGTCCTGCCCTAAATGGCTGAAGGCAACATAGTTCTTATAAGGCAGCAGTCACTCACTCATGGTAGCAGTTTTAATATCAGAAAAAATAGCTGTGAGGAGTTTCAGGGGTGTAGGCTAAATGCACCAGCTGAGAGACTGAACAGAAGGCAGGAACAGCCCAGCTGGATCTTTACCTCGGGGCAGATGAGAAGCTCCAATGTGCAGTGGAGGCCCAGGAGCACTACTCCTGATGATAGACATCTGCACGTTGGTGGCCATGATATGATGCAAGTTACTGGGATGCCCCTGCAGAGTTCAAGAACAAAACAAGTCAGCTGTGCTGACATAAATTAGTGGCCACAGAATTACCATATCCCAGCCTCAGAGACAGAAAAGAGATTTTGGAGAAATATTTGGTGTACCATGGCTGCATGCATTAAAAGCTGAGTGGAGAAAGAGGCAGGTGCTTGTACAGGAAAAGTTACAGAGCATGCTGACACTGGAAGATGTAAACCCTTCTCTGTTTCACTGGTCTGTTTTGCTGGTTGGTACTTGGGTAACAGTCGCCCAGCAGCCACCCACAAACAGCCACACAGTTGGCCCTTCTAGCACGGGAGACATCAAGGCATAGTTTCATACCACCTCTCCAATAAAGTTGAGAGAATGGTGGAAACCTGGCAAATGCTGAAACAAATTCTATCTTTTTATAATTCTAGACTTCACAGGGATATTAATGTAAGATAAATCCTCTGAAATTGCTGCACATCCTTAGCCAAGTCCACCTAAAGGCACTTTACATCAAAACCCCGAGAGGTTTAGTAATGAGTGTTCTGACAAACTATTTTCAAACCACCAGGACTGGCTCTGCAGTCAAGTTAGAGGAGAAAAAATTTCAAAAGCATTATCTACACAGGCTGCCTCAAATTTTGTCACTCCTAGTTCAATAAGAACACAGTGCAAATCTATGAACTGCTCATTAGTCTCTTCTGATCTCCTCCCAGGGAAGCTGAAGAACACTGCAATAATGAATCCCCACAGTTTCTCTACAGTATAAATCTCCAAGTGACACTGACACAGCAGGAACTTTTAAGGAAAGCTTTTGGGTATGGCTCTGCCCTCACAGCCTGCCTGGGCTATCTCAGTTAGATGACTCCAACAAATCAGCAGCTCTGTGAAGTGGCAGTGATAACCAAGCCTGAAGTTTAATGGTCCAAGCAGAACTGATGTAACAACCAGCAGCACTGAATAGGGATACCTTCCCTCCTGCTGCAAAAGCCCACCTCAGCTGTACTTGTACTGATCTGATCATGCAGTGAGATGGAACAGAAGAGCCATCAAAAAACCAGACCTGTTGCCCACTGATGGTTGCCACAGGAATTGTTGGAGCCTGTGGTATGCTGCTCTCCATGGTCACAGTCACTTGCCCAGGGACCTTTGTGGGAGTTGAGAGTGTGGAGGGTGGAGCAGGAGCAATGGGCCGGCTGGGCATGGTGGGCTTCAAGGGAGGCTGCAAGAAATGGAAGGACAGAAACATTGGTGACTTCAAATGAGAGCTCAGTGTTGAAGCAGCAATCATTCTGTGGGGTCAAAGCCTGAGGAGAAAGTTCATGCAACTATGGCTAAATATTTGGAGAAGAAAGATACTGAATGTTCGGTTAGTCCAACCAAAGAAAGGGCTTAAGTTGTCCTGGAAATATATAGGTTCTAGAATGAGTCATCAGTGGAATCTGTCAGGGCTATGGTATTGCCCTACAGACACTGGATATTAACAGTTAATTTTATATCCAGCAGAGAAAATGGAAGACTTCAGAAACTGATTGAAATCACTGTTCTCCTCAAAAGTAAACAAAATACATATCCCTCAAGAACAATGATGAAATACTAGCAAGTCCTCAGTGTGTCATCAGGAACAGCCAAACCCACAAGGCACTGCACAGTTAGCAGAAGCACGCAAGGGAAGCTTTAGAAACAAAAGCAGGGAAGCTTTTGGCACAGTTTACTTTTTCTCAACACCGACTCATACAGATTGTATTCTTTTCCCTGATGAATCCTCTCATTACCTTCATAAGTCCATCTGAAAAAGAGAGTGGCACAGCTGGAGTCAAATGTGCTGGTGGTGCTGTCACTGTCACTGGGGCACCAGACTGGACAGGGTGGTGCTGTGTCAGCATCTGGACCTGTGGGTATGGCCGAACCACCACGGGCTCCTGCTTCTCCTCCCGGGGCTGGATGGAGCCACTGGGGCCCATGTGCTCTCGGGGAGCAACTTCTGACTCGCGACTAGATTCGTCACTCACTCCTGAAAAAAGGAGAAAAAGGTAAGAATTGTTAGAAAGTTTGCTTTAGTCGCCCACTAGGTCAGAGATGAGATGTCAGAAATAACTGCCATTAAGTCCCACTCCAAACAGCATGAAGAACTCACATTTAATGCGGTATGTATCTGAACAGTGAGCTGAAAAACAAGTATAAACCCTCCTGAAAATGAAGCTGCTCCCCCACTCACTTCTGAAACCCTGTCACCGTGGCAGGGATAGCAGGAGCTGGAATCACAGTTCCCACCCCATTTCCAGCTCCACGAGATGCTCTAATGTCCACTCGTCACTTCTGCTAAGAACACAGAGCGGCCGAGCTGAGCGGGACAGGCAACCGCGCACAGACCGTCGGCAGCACAGGCACATCCCGGCCCTGCCTGCCCCGTCTCCCCCGCTGTTCTCCCCACGCAGCGTCGCGGCAGCTTCCAGCCCGGCTGCCACGGCCGGCGGGGCCGCCTCGCTCCTCCTGCCCAAGGCGGGACAGGGTGACGGACGGGGCGGGGTCCCCGCGATCGCTCCCCGCCCCCGGAGCCGACAGGCGCGGGGCCGGGATCGCGCTTACCTG
The DNA here is from genome assembly GCA_013400075.1 of Hippolais icterina. NCBI lineage: Eukaryota > Metazoa > Chordata > Aves > Passeriformes > Sylviidae > Hippolais > Hippolais icterina. The sequence goes on along the minus strand of VWYN01018272.1, from coordinate 472,346 downwards.
TGACGGCGGGGGCGATAATCCCGGCGGAGCCGCTGGTGGGGATGGGCGGCGGCGCTGGTCCCAGGGCGGCGGGAGGCGCGCCCGAACGGGGGAACTGCTGCGAGCTCATGTCACCTGCGGGTTGGCAGCGCGGCCGTTATGTCGCGACACGCTGGGCCCGGCGCCGCCGTGCCCGTCCTCCCTCCAACCCTCCCGCTC